>JASPKP010005499.1:0-2500 GCA_030674155.1 Stramonita haemastoma | reverse complement strand
CCATTGCAAATCCTGGCTGTGTGGTGTTATGTTCTGTTACAGTTCAGTTTGAACATTGTGCTGTGGTTCACAGAGGAGAGACTGACACTAGTCAGCAGTAGAGTGTATAGACTATTGCCTACAGACTACAGGACTGACACTAGTCAGCAGTAGAGTGTATAGACTATTGCCTACAGACTACAGACTGACACTAGTCAGCAGTAGAGTGTATAGAATATTGGGATTCACAGTGTACAGATTTAGTAGGAAGCGATTGCATACTGTTGCTGGCAGAGTAAAACATTTACCATTAGTAAGGTGTGTGTATCTATCTATCTATCTATCTATCTATCTATCTATCTATCTATCTATCTATCTATCTATCTATCTATCTATCTATCACCTACCTATCTATTATCTATCTATATATATATATATATATATATATATATATATTATATTATATATATATATATATATATCCTTTAGTCTGGCGACCGTGGAGGCACCCTGAAGACTTGACAACCAGTTCCCTCCATTCCTCTCTCTGTTCTGCCTTTCTCAGGGTTTGTTGAGTTCTAGGCCTGTCATTCGCGTTTTTCCCCCTCCCATCTCTTCCTTGGTCTGCCTCCTTTTCTTCCCCCTTTGAACAGTGCCTTGCAGTATTGTTTTCTGCAAGTCATTTTTGATCTTGTGACATGCCCATACCATGTAAGTTTACTTTGACAGGTTTTTTTGACTGGTCAATGTTTTTCCAAGAAGTTTGCTTGCTTTTAAACATGAACAGTAAGATGTTTACACATAGGGAAGGGCAGTAAGGGTGCACACAGTTAAGGACTCTCTGTATTGGGGCTCCTGAAGAACAATAGACCTGTTTCAAACCGCCTTTTATCTTTAAGTCCGGAAAAGTTGTTGAAAAAATTCAATAGCCTCTTTATTCCAATAACTCTTTCCCCCTTTCCAGTCTACCTATCGCGTCAACCACAGCACTGAAACCCCCCTGGTCCCAACTTAAACACGCTTCCCCATGCTTTGACTCGGGGGAAAATCCCCCTTCTCACTCTTCTTGATTATCTGCAGCCTTTGACACTATAGACCATTCCATTCTTCTCTTCCCGTCTCCCAAAATATGTGTGGTATTAAAGGCACAGCCCTCATCGGGTTTTTACTTCATACCTTACAGACCGAGTCCATACAGTTGCAGTAAAAAAAGATTCAATAACCCGCCTGCCAAATGGAATGTGGTGTTCCTCGGGATCATTTGGGCCCTTTTCTTTTTACTATCTATACTACTCCACGTCACTATAATAAACCGTATCATACCCAAATCATTTTTTTGCTGATGACTCAGATTCAAAGCAGTCATACCCCGAAAATCTGCCTTCTCTCTTGGCAAATAACCAGCTCCCTTTAAAGGGAATCCTACACTGGATGATACAAAACAAGTTAATACTAAATGCAGAAAAAACCGAAGCCATGCTTGTAGGCACCAAACACAAACTTTCTTCATTTCAATCGTTCAATTAAATTTTCGGCAATACGTCGGTTCCGCATCCACTTCAGTGAAGTATATAGGGGTCGTTATCGACAACACTCTCCATGCAAAAATTCATTACCCAGACCTTTCAGTCATGCTACTATCAACTACGACATTTAGTGCAATTCGAAAGTACCTGTCCACTGATGAAACATCCAAAGTTGTCACTTCTCTTATTTTTCACGCTGGACTATTGCAATTCTCTTTTGGCTGGTCTGCCACCATCAGCTATCACTCCCCAAGTATACAAAACTCTGCAGCTCGACTGGTCCTCTAAAAGAAAAAAAAATTGAGCACATTACCCCTCTTTGCAATCTCTCCACTGGCTGCTGGTACACAGAGAGTAAACTACAAGATTAGTACCCTTGTTACAAATTTTCTCCAACAAAAACTGAAACCCTCCTACCCTCTGTAAAATGTCTTCACCTGTACACCCCTTCTCGTTCCCTCCGCTGGGGCTGAGGATATTTTTGTCCTTAAAAATTTACCTAGATTCAACCTATTACCTTGGAGCCGCTCTTTTCTTTTTTTCTGGTCCGTCGTCTGGAATGACTTTCCCCTCTCTCCTCCGGCAAAAAGCCTACTTTTGACACTTTAAATCCAACCTCAAGACCACTTTCTTTTACTACAGAGCTTTGCCAAAGACAACATCTTGTTCCCACAGGTTCTTTTACATGCACTAAAAAAATTGATGTGTAAAACACGGGACCTCGGTTTATCGTCTTATCCGAAAGACTAGTCTACTCCTCCGAAAAGGGGAACAGGTTTTAACCTGTACGCAAAGATATTGTGTTTATAGCAACAACAAGCTTGTAAGTTAGGTGTGAAAAAAACAGATGACCCCATGGACATGTGAAGAAGATAAAAAATGTTGGATGCGAATGTGACCCCAGCAGAAAAAGTAGTTGAATGAAGATAAAAGTTGGTAAAGGGAAAATGTGGTACCACCAGCAGAAAGATAGTGTGAATAAGATAAAAAAATTT
>JASPKP010005498.1:0-10000 GCA_030674155.1 Stramonita haemastoma | reverse complement strand
TTGTGTGGTGCGGGGGTGTGTGTTTTTTTTGGGGCCGGGCCATTTAACAAATTTTGGCATGCATTTTTCCCCAAAAAAACCCTTTTTTTTTTTTTCCATTTTTATCTTTTTCCCCCAAAAAAAAAGAAAAAAATGAAATTGGGGTAAAAAAAAAAAAATTAAAAAAAAAACTTTTTCTTCGCGGGGGACACTGTTTGTGACATCACAGTCAAACACCCCCAATGGAAAAATTTGTGAAGGGGCACAAAACCCGGGGGAAATTGCCCCTTTTTGGGGCAGTGACGTGACAGCATCCCACTTTTTGCCCAAGTTTTGGGGGACATAAAAACAAACCCCCGGTATTGACGTTTTTGTGCCCCGGGGACCTTTTTGTACACTTACCAGAAAATTTGTGCATGTTTTCAAACCCCCCCGGGTGAAAAATTTACACTTTTTTTACGGGCCCCGTAAAACCATTCCCGGGAAAAATTTTTGAAATGACACTGTTTCCAAAAAATTTGGGGCACTGTGTGACAGGGGCACAGGTTAACATTTTTCCCGGGAATTTTTTTGACATGACGCTCCCCCCCGGGGCCCCTTGAACGGTATCCCCGTGACACAGTCCACATTCCCGGGCCCCAAATTTGTAAACTTTGATGCAAACCCCGGGTTTAAAAATTTCGCTTTTTTTAAATTTGAAAAAAAGGCAGTCGTAAAAAGTGATAGAAGAAAAGGGAAAATTTTACCCAGGGGGAAAACAGGGGGATGCCCCGGGCCCCAAAAAAAATGAGTTTTTTGCTTTTAGGGTGGGGGGGGGGTTTTGGTGGGTGGGTTTTTTTTTTTTGGGGGGGTTTGTGGGGGGGGGGGGGGGGGGGGGGGGAAGAAAGGGGTGGGAGGGGGGGGGTTTAACAGGGAGTGGGAAGGGGAGGGGGGGGCAGCTTTAGGGGGTGGAGGCTTAAGGGGGGGGTTTTTTTTAAAATTTTTTAAAAAAAAAAAAAAAAAAAGGGTTTTTGAGGGAGGGGGAAAAAATTACTGTGGGTGTTGGGGGGGGGAAAAGGGGTTTGGGGGGGGGGGGGGGCGTTGAGGGAAAAAAAGGGGAAAATTGAAATTTTTTTTTGTTTGTATTTTTCAACCCCAAATTTTTTTTCTTTTTTTTGGGGAAAATGTTTTTGGTTTTGGGGGTTTTGGTGTGTGTGTGTTTTTTTGGTGTGTGTGCGTGCTTCCCTTTCCCGTGTGTGTGTTGAAGCGGGGGGTTGGTGGGGTGTGCATGCATGTGGGGTGTGTTTGTGTTGTGTGTGTGTGTGGGGGGGGTGGGGGGGTTTGGGGGGGGCCCGGGGGGCCTGGGGGGGGTTTTTGTGGGGGTGTGGGGGTTGAAATGGGGTTTTTTGGGTTTTTTTAAATTTGGGGGAGAAAGGGGGGTTTTGGGTTTTGGGTATGGGGGGGGTTTTGGTTTTTTTTTTTGGGGGGAAAAAATTGGGGGTAATAAAAATTTATTTTGAGAAATGGTTAAAAAACGCTATGTGGGGGGGGGAAAAGCCATGGGTTTTTTTTGGTTTAAAAAATTGTTTTTTTTCCCTTTTTCCCACGGGCCCAAAAAAATTTTCAGGGGTTTGAATAAAAAGGGGGGGTTCTGGTGATTTAAAGGGGGGATTTTTTAAAATTTTTTCCCAGGTCTTTTTTCAAGTGCAGCCCTCCCCCCCCTTTTTTTCCCCCTTCAGTATGGTGTACACATAAAAGAAGATCAAGTATGCCCTTTTAAAAAAAATGGAAATTTTTTTTAGTTTTTGGGTTTTGGGTTACAAAAAAGGGGGAAACTTACCAGCATCCCCCCCCTTTTGAAGGGGGGAAAAAACCCGGGCTCCCTTCAGGGGGGAAAAAAAACCCGATTGCAAAAAAGGGGGTTTTCTCATTTTTTGGTCCCCGGGGGGGGGGGATAGCCTGGGGTTTTCCAGAACTTTTGCACGGGCAATTTTGAGACCCGGGGGTTTTTTTCCCCCCGGGGGAAAGATTTTTTTCCCCCTGGAGTTAAACCCAGTGCTGACTCCACTCCCCCCAAAATTTTTTTCGGATGAGATTTTTAAAACCCGGGGGCCCCTTTGGCGAACAAAACGCAAAAAAATTTTGCGCACGCGCCCAAACCCTTTTTCCCCCGCTTTTGAAAAAGGGGGGGCCCAAAATTGGGGGGGGGGTTTAAAAAAATTTTTAAAAAAATTTTTACACCAGGGGGGGAGGGGTAAAAAAGCAAAAGGTTTTGTTTTATTCCTTTTTTTGGGGATATGAAAAAAATAAAAAAAATAAAAAATTTAAATCAATCCCCCCAACAATAAAAAAAACCCCAATCAATCAAAAAATTTTCAATAAATTTTCCCCCCCAAAAAACCCTGGGGGGCTTTGGGGGGAAAAGGGGGGGAAAAAAAAAGAAAGAAAAAAAACGATGAGATGATGATTGTTTCTGTGTGGACGTTTTTGGGGGGACGAGAAGCGAAAAAAAGCTTATTTTCCGGGGCCCCCAAAAAGACCCCTTTTTTTGGAGATCATCTGTAAGTACTGTGTGTGTGGGGGGGGGGGGGGGGGGGGGGGGGTTTTGGGGGGGGGGGGGGGGGGGGGGGGGGGGGGTTTGTTTTTTGTGTGTGTGGGGGGGATGTGTTTTTGGGGGGTTTTGTGTGTGTGTGGGGGGGGGTTTTTTTTAGTGGTGTTTGTGTGTGTGTAGGGGTTTTTTGTGGTGTGTGTGTGTGGGTGTGTGTGGGGAGGTGTTTGTGGGGTGTTTTGTGGGGGGGTGTTTTTTTTTGTGGTTTGTGGGGATTTGTGGTTTTTTTTGTGGGGGTTTTGGTGTTTGGTTGTGTGTGTGTGGTGTGGGGGTTTTTGGGCCGGTTTTGTGTGTGTGTGTGTGTTGTGTTTTTTTTTTTGTGGGGGGGTGTGTTTTTTTGTGTGTGTGGGTTGGGGTGTGTGGTGTGGGGTTGTGTTTTGTGTTGTGTGTGTGTGTTGTGTTTTGTGGGGTGTGTGGGGTGTGGGGGGTGGGGTTTTTTTTAAATTGTTTTATTTTTGGGGTAAGGGGTGTGTGTGTGTATGTGTGTGTGTGTTTTTTAAAGGAAGGGGGGGTTTGTGTATGTGGTTTTTTGTGTGAAAGGTGTGGGTTTTTTGTGTGTGTATGTGGTTTTTGGGGGGTTAGGTTTTGGTGTGCGTAGGTGTGTGTGTGTATGTTGTGTGTGTGTTTTGTGGGGGGTGGGGGTGGGGGGTTATGTGTGTGTGTGTGTGTGTGTGTGTGTGTGGGGTTTTTTGTGGGTGTAGGTTTTTTTGTGTGGGGTGTTGTTTTTTGTGTGGGGGGTGTGTTTTTGTTATTGGAAGGGGGGTTTGTGTGTGTTTTTTTGGGAAATTTGTTGTTGGGGGGGTTTTGGGGGTTTGTTTTTGTTTGTGTTGTGTGTTTTTTTTGAAATTTTTGGGGAAATGTGTGTTGTTTTTGGGAAAGGGGGTTTGTGTTGGTTTTTAGGGGAAAAGGTGAGTTGTTATTGGAAGTGGGGGGGAGTTGTTTTTTGGGAAAGTGTGGTGGTGTAGGGTTGTTTTGGAAGTGTGTGTATGTTATTGGAAGTGTTTTGTGGGTATTTTGTTTATTTGGAAGTGTGGTTATTTTTTTTGGGGAAGTGGGGTGTATGTTTTTATTAGCAGTGTGTAGGGGGTTGTTTTTGGGAAAAATATGTGTGTGTTGTTGCGGGCAGTTTCGGCGTGTCTTACGCCTCCCTGGAGAGATCGTAAGGCCCTAAACGGAGCGAGGTTTCACCCCCCGGTTGTTTTCCATAAACAAGGTCATTTGTCAGGGGGCTTGTTTCTTCTTGCTTTTTCTTTTTTGATATGCATTTCCCGGGTTTTTTTGGGTGGTTTTGTGTGTGAAACCCTGCATTGGAAAGATGATGATTGAGGGGACTGAGTTTGATGATGATGATGTTGAGTGACTGAGTATGTGATGATGATGATGGGTGACTGAGTATGATGGTGAGGGTTTGATGTGATGAAAATGTGGGGGACGAAATTTCGATGATGATGATGAGTGACGGAAAATTGACGATGATAATGATGATGAGTGACAAAGTATGATGATGGGTGAGGGGAGAAATGTGAGATGATGAGTGTTTGAGTCGGACGTTTGATGATGATGATGATGATGAGTGACTGAGTCGGAGGGATGATGATGATGATGTGATGAGTGGACGGGGTTTTATGACGATGATGATGATGATGATGATGGGGTGACTGAGTCGACGATTTTGATGATAAATGATGGTGAAAAGTACGGGAGTAGGGAGGGACATGATGATGATGGTGACTATGACGAAAATTTATGATGATGAGTGATGAGTATGATGACGATGAGGGGAGGGGACTGAGTTTGACGACAATGATGATGATGAGGGATGGGGATGATGAGTGACTGATTTTTGATGAGGGTTTTGATGGTGATGAGGAGGGGGGCCTCTAGCGGGGGAAATTTTGAACCCCCCCCCCTGAAAAAAAATAAGCCATATATATAACCCCAGTGTCGTTTTCCCCCTTTCGCTTTCTTGTCGCTTTCTATTCCCCCCGATGGGGCCAAGCGGGGCATGTTTATAGCGGGAAAAATAAACCACACTTGGACTAGGTTAAAGGAAGGAAAAAAAATTTTTAAAAAGGGGGTCCCAAACCTTGTGGTTTTAGGGGGGAGGGAGGGTCAGGGGCCCTCGGCTTCTCTGGGGGCCCCGCATTTTGAGGGCAGGGGGCGCCCATTCCTCCCCCTTCGTTTGCTTTACCTTCCTGCCCCTTTAAAGAGGGCAGGTACCCTTTGGGACAGGGGGGTGAATGGGAGGACTGTACTGAAACCAAGGTGCGAAAACGGTAAACCCACCCAAATGGAAAACCGCGCTCGGGGGTGCTTAACCTTAAATGGGGGGAAAGCGAGTGGCCCCTCGGTGGGTTTAATTTTTAGACTTTTGGGCCGAGTGATGTTGGATTTGCGGGGCTTTTTGGGGATAAGTAAACAAAATTAAAGTTAAAGTCGGGCCCGAGCCTAAGGCCCTTTTTGGTGGTGCTTATCCCAGTTTCTGTGGCTTTATGCCACTGAGAGTCACGGGCTCCCCCCTGGTAGGGGCGCCCAGTCTATCGCAGGGGTTAAAACCCCCAACACAAAGGGTTTTTACCCCTTTTTTTCACCCGTGGTGGGGGTGAGAAAAATAGCCGGTTTTAAAATGCCTTTTCCAAGGGCACAACGCCTTTTTCCGGGAAAACTTGGGATTTGAACCCCCAAAACCCTTTTGGGTTACGGGCCAAGGCCCCCAACCAAATAGACTTCAGCGGCCGGACCCCGGATAAGTAAAAAAGTGAAGGGCATTTGGGAGGAACTGCGCATGTACGTGACGACCTATCCCCCTTTTGAAAAGGGCCGGGCTTTCCGGGCAGTGCTGTGGTCGCGTTTTAACACCCCTCTTCAGGGCCATTGGTCGCTGACACCTTGTCTCTTCTGCACAGGGGCCGCCCCTAGGTAGGTGTGTGGGGGGGGGGGGGGGGGGGGATGTTTGTGTTTTGTGTTTTTGGGTGTGTGTGTTTTGTGTATGTAGTGGTGTGTGTGTATGATTTTGTGTGTGTGGGGGGGGGGGGGGGGGGGTGGATGTTTGTGTGTGTGTGTGTGTGTGTGTTTTGTGGTGTGTGTGTGTGTTTTGGGTTTTTGTGTTTTTTGGTTTTTGTGTGTGGTTCAACCGTCTTCAGGGCCATTGGGTTTTGACACCTTGTTTTCTTCTCCCCCATGTTCCGGGGTTTGGTGGTGTTTGTGTGTGTGGGTGTTTGGGGGGGGTGTTGGGGGGGGGGGGGTGGGGGTGTTTGGGGGGGTTTTTGGTTGTGGGTTTTGGGGGGGGGTTCAAAACCCAAACCCTTTAGGGCCATCGGTTGCTGCACCCCCGTTCTTTGCCCCTTCCCCGTTTGGGGGTTTTGCTGGTGTGTGTGTTTTTGGGGGGGGGGGGGGGGGGGGGGGGGGGTTTGTGTGTTTTGGTTTTTGGGGTGTTGTGAGTGAGTGTGTGTGTTTGTTTGTGGGTGGGTGGGTGTTTTAGGGGAGGGGCATTTGTTTTGTTGTGGTGATGTGTGTGTTGTGTGTGTGTATGTAGGGTGTGTGGGTGTGTTTTCAATCAATCAAACAATCAATAATCCCAAAATTTTTTTTTCCCGATGGTAGTTTCCTTGAGTAAGCAGCCCAAACTGGGTTTTTTCCATTTAAGCCATTAACTAAAGGGAAAAAAAAAAAAAAAAAATAAAAAAAAATAGCAAAAAACAAAAACCAAAACAAAAAAAAAAAAGCCCAAAAAAAAACAAAGCAGAAAATCCCCAGCAAACAAAAAAGCCCCCAAAAAAGAAAGAAAAAAGGGGAAAAAAACAAACAAACAAATTTAAAAAAACCCAAAAACAAACATTTCACCAACATTAATTTTTTAACCTGATTTTCCCAAAAAATTAAAAAATACAAACAATACTGTAACAACAAACCAAAAAAGAAAAAAAAATAGAAAAAAAAAAAATAAAAAAAAAATGAATAAAAAAATAAAAATAAAAAAAAATATTTTAAAAAAACTATCAAAAGCCCTTTTTTCCCCAAAATTTCAATACACCCCCCACCCCACCCCACCGTTTCAACCCACACACACAAAACACACACACACACCACACAACCACAAACACACACCAAAAACACCAACCCCCACATACACACACACGGTTTGCGTTTATCCCCTCAGCTTGTATAATCGTAGGGTTTCATGCACCCCATTTTTTAAATCTTTTTAAAAATCCTATAGTGTCAAAAAACACCAAAACACACACACACCACAAAACCACACACACAACACACACACACTCACTCACAAAACGCTTATATCAATTACAAAATTTTTTAACCAAAAAAATTATTTTAAAACCCAAAATAATAAAATAATAATAATAATAATAATAATAAAAAAAAATAAAAAATAAATCCCAAAAAAAAAAAAAAAAATTAAAAAAAAAAAAAAAAAAAAAAGTAAAAAAAAAAAATTTTACAAGCAATTTATGTCGATTACAATATCTCTATACTTCATTCATCTTTATTTTTTTTAAAAGAAGAAAAGGAAAAAAAAAAAAAACACTAAAATCCCTTATAAAAATCCCCCACCCTCACTGAGAGGAAAAAAAAATTACGCTAACAATATACAAAAAAAAAGGGAAAAGCAAAAAAAACAAAAAAAAAAAAAAACCCCTAAAAAAACACCAAAAAAAAACAACAAACCAAAACATAAAAAAACCAATCCACACGGATTATATATTAGAAAAAAGAAAAAAAAAAAAATAAACAACAACACCTACAATTATACCCATCACCACTGAGTGGAATAACATAAAAAACAAGGGCATACACACTTTTAAAAAATTTTTTTTTTTTTTTAAAATCATATGGTGTAAAACAGTTTACCCGTTACAATGTCCCCAACCATTATTAAGAAAAAAAAAAAAAAAAAAATCCATGAAATGCATAAGAATTATGTCAGATTAAAATTTTCACACTTCAAATTTATACTTATATGTTTGAGGAAAAAAGAAAAAACAAAAAAAAACAAAAAAAACAAAAAAAACAAAAGGAAAAAAAAACGCAACAAAAAATTTATAAAACCCAAACTCCACTGAGAGGAAATAAAAACTATACACTAAACAAACATTCAAACTAACAAAAAAACAAAACAAACAAACAAAAGCAAAAGAAAAACCAAAAAAACCCTAATAATAAAAAAAAAAAAACCCAAAAAAGGGAAAAAAACAAAAGAAAAAAAACAAAAAAAAAACAAGCAAAAAAAAAACACCCCCCCCCCCCCCCCCCAAAAAAAAAAAAAAAAACCAAAAAAAAAAAAAAAAACCCAAACAAAAAAACCCCCCAAACACTAAAAAAAGAAAAAATTTGGGGGGGGGGGGGGAACGGGGGGAAAGGGGGGTTTTTATAAAGGAGGAAGGGGGAAAACAAAACAGAAAACCAGAAAAAATTATAAAATGATTTATGATTTATTATAAATAAAAAACCCTACACATATGAAAAAAAAAACCAAAACAAAACATTCAAAACAAACAAAAAAAAAACAAACCAAAAAACAAAAAAACCAAAACACAACAAACCAAAACAAAAAAAGAAAGGTTTTTTTCCACTTATAAAAAATAAATAAAATAATAGTGCTAAATTCCCTTTAGTATATTTAAAAAAATAATATTTTTAAAAAATATTTTCCTGAAATTTATTAAATGGGCAAGTGAAAAAAAAAAAAATGCATAGAAAAAAAAATTAAAATTTCTAGTCATAAATCAGGGGTTTTGGGTTTTTCCTTGTGAAATTTTCAGAATTTTACACGTGTTTACATACAAAACACTTATTCCCTACCCCGTTCAAAATTAAATTTTTTACACACAAAAAAAAAAAAAAAATAAATAGAAAACCCTTTCTCCCCCTTTTCCCCCCTTTCCCCATTTATATATAGCAAGCAAAAAATTTGATTTTTTTAGTCACAGTGAAAATGTGTGTGGGAAAAAGTTGTGGGGTGTTTGTGTGTGTGGTTGGGGTGTGTGTGTGTGTGGGGGTTGTGTGTGTGGTGTGTGTTGTGTGTGGTGTAGTGGTGGGTTTTTGTATTTGGGGTGTGGGCGTGTGCAACCGATCTTCAGGGACATTGGTCTGCTGACCCCCTTGTTCTTCTGACAAACGTTCCCCGTTTGGTGTTTTGTCTGTGTTGGGGGGGTGGGGAGGGGGGTGCATGTGGTGTTTTTGTGTGTGTGTGTTTTGTGTGTGTGTGTGGGGTGTGTGGGGTGTGTGGGTGTGTGGGTGGTTGTGTGTGTGTGGGGTGTGGGTGGGGTTGTTTGGGAGTGAGTGTGTGTGTTTTGGGGGGTTCAAAACAATCTTCAGGGATCGGTCTGCTGAACCCTTTTCTCTTTTGCCCATCGTTCCCCGTAGGTGGTGTGTGTGTGTTGTTGGGGGGTGGTGGGGGGTTTTTTGGTGGTGTAGTGTTGGGGTAGTGGGTGTAGTGTGTGTGAGGGGGGGGGTCTGGGGGGGAAGATGTAGTGTGTGTTGGGTTTTGTGTGTGAGGGTTTGGGGGGGTTGTGGGGGGGGGGGGGGGATGAGTATGTGTGGTGGGTGGGTTGGGGGGGGGGATGTGGGGGTTTTAAATGTTTGTGTGTGTGGGTGTTGGGTGGGGGGGGTGTATGTGTGTGTTTTGTGTGTGTGTGTGTGTGTGTGTGTGTGTGTGTGTGTGTGTGTGTGTGGGGGTTTGTAGTGTGTTTTGGGGTGCAGGGGTGTGGGGGGTTGTATTTTGTTATGTGTTTGTGCCCTGCACGCAGGCATGTGTGTGCGGGGCGTGGTGTGTGCAAAAATATAAAGTGTCCTCTACATTTTCTTTTTTTTCTTTACCGCACCCTTTTGCCCAAATTTTTTTTAAATTAAAAAAAAAAAAAAAAAGTAATTTTTGGGTGTGTGGTGTGTGTGCCAAATGGGGCCCGACCCTTTCAAAGGCCCGACCCTGTTCAGTTACGACGGGGTTTGGGCTACCCCACTACGGCTGTTCATTCGCCCAACAAACAACCCCCCCCGGCCAAAAATTTCCCCGGGGTTTTTTTTTCTATGGGGGGCCTCCCAGGGTGCAACTGGGGGGTCAACTCCTTCAAAAAGGGATGAGGTAGGGTGTTGGGGGGGGGTGGGGTGTGGGGGGGGGGGGGGGGGGGGTGGTAGGGTGGGGTGTTGGGGGGGGGTGGTGTGGGGTGGTGTGTGGGTGGGTGGTTTTGGGGTGGGGGGTGGGGGGGGGGGTTTTTGGGGGGTGGTGGTGTGGATGGGTGGGTTGGGGGGGGTGTGGGGTAGTGGGTGTGTGTTTTTGTGTGTGTGTAGTGTGTGTTTAGTGTAGTGGGGTGTTTTGGTTGTTTTTGTGTAGTGTGTGTGAGGTTTTTAGGGGTGTGGGTGGGTTGTGTGTGAAATGTGTGTGAGTGTTGTGGGTGTGTTGGGGTGTGAAAGTGT
>JASPKP010005497.1:10000-15778 GCA_030674155.1 Stramonita haemastoma | reverse complement strand
TTTCCCCCCGAACACAATGCCTACTCTTGCAAAAAGCAGAACGGGTTTTAATTTGTGCACAAGATGTTCTGCGTGCGTACACACATAGGACCTCGGTTCATAATAACATCTGAATGACTTTTGAAGGAAGCGGAGTCGGCATTGATGTTAACTCCAGAAGAAAAACCTTGAACGAGATTCGAACCCGGGGGTTCAGCAGACCACGAGTACACCATTTTAACCACCAAGCTATCCCTCCCGCCAAGCCTTGATCCCAAGTCTCCACCAGATCACGAACAAAATGCTCTAACCACTAGGCTGTCCCTGCCCGTCTGACAGTTCTGCCTTGCTCGTTCAAGACTTACTGCCAGAAGTGTTCAGAGCGGTGCCAGCTCACGGGTGATTCCCCTGGGGAATTCCTGGAGAAGATGGCGTTCCTACATAGAGACAACAACAGAGAAATAACATCGTTGTGTTGATGGTGATTTAAACTGGGCGCTGATATGCAGCCAGCGACACATTTTCTTTTGTTTGTTTTGCTTATATAAGTTTTTTTTCAATTATTATGCACAAAGGTTATGGGTTTTTTTTTCTGGTTTTTTTTTGTGCCTTGTCATGGAACGAACAATAGACGATGGTGCGTTGTAGGCGTGAAAAAGTGATTGGAAGATAACGGTGCTTTTGTGGTGCCAGTGATGGGTCATGGGGATATGTAGGCAAGTGAAGCGTGTATGATGGATTGATCGTGGCGTTTAAAATGGTGATGGTATAGATAGGCTTACAGGGTGATGTGTTTATTATGTTCTTGTCTTGAAGAGTTTTTGGTGGTGGTGGTGGTGGTGGTGGTGGTGGTGGTGGTGGTGGTGTGGTGGTGGTGGTGGTGGTGGTGGTGGTGGAGATGAGATGGTGGTGGTGGTGGTGGTGGTGGTGGTGGTGGGTGGAGATGAGATGGTGGTGGTGGTGGTGGTGGTGGTGGTGGTGGTGGTGGTGGTGGTGGTGGTGGTGGTGGTGTCGGAGGAGGAGGACGACGACGAGGAGGAGGTAGTAATGGTGACATCACAGTGTTTTTAGGTGGAATTTGTAATAGTTACGGTAACTTTAATATAATAAACCTTTGTCATTGCTGAAACAACCTCAACAGAACATTCCAAACATTAACACATTTGACAGTATTGTAGACCATACTACGCTGTAGCTGAGTGGATGAGACAGTTTGATTCTCAATCTCATCCGTCCATGAAGTCGTGGGTTCGAATTCTCAGTGGCGTCTAGAAAATTAAAGGTGGAATTTGTTTTTTTACAATATCCTAGGTCAACTTTAAGTGCACACATGCCAGTGCTTTTATTCCTTTCGTGTATATATGCACATGCAGAAGACCACAATATGCACGTTAAAGATCATGTAATTCATGTTAGCGTGCGGTGAATAACGGCAACACAAACACACCCAGCGTATATCCCTGAAGTCGGAATGCAGCTAGCTGCCTACACGGTGTGTGAAAACAGTCGCATACGCACTTTGCCACTGAGCTTATATCAATGCCTAACAAAGCTTTTGAGTTGAACCGCCTTCAAGCCTTCAGAACGAAACTATAGGCAAGTGTGTATAGTTCTTGTTATGTGCGAACAGCACGTACAGCCTCCAGTGCACATGATTAACCCTGTCTTTCTTTTGCAGGAAATGTAGGGGAGCCAGGGTGGGTGAAATACACGGTTAGTGGAGGGGGAGATCTCAGTGTCAAATTAAAAATATATATATATATAATTATATTGCCTTCAGAGTGACCTTCACGAATCCAGCCTTCAGTGTGACCTTCACGTATCCAGCCTTCAGTGAGACCTTCAAGAGTTCAGCCTTTATAGCATGACCTTCACGTATCCAGCCTTCAGTGTGACCTTTAAGAGTTCAGCCTTTATAGCATGACCTTCACGAATCCAGCCTTCACTGTGACCTTTCTCGAATCCTGCCTTCAGTGTGACTTTCACGAGTTCAGCCTTTATAATAATAATAATAATAATAATAATAATAATAATAATAAATAATAATAATAATAAATAATAATAATAATAATGATAATAATAATAATAATAATAATAATAATAATAATAATAATAATAATAATAATAATAATACATGGAATTTATATAGCGCTATATCTTGTAAAACAAATCAAAGCGCTTGCATTCGACCTAAACAACACACAATCAATCAATAACCATTTATAGCTTCAGCAAACTCGAATGTACACACACACGCACATACACACACATACACACGTGCGCGCGCGCGCACATACACACACACATATAAAGGTTATACACTTTGGCAGGTAGATGTTGAAGGCAGGGACAGATAAGAGATGGAAACAGAAGGAGAAAAATCTTAGGTTTGAAATAAGTGTTTATAGCATGACCTTCAATGATCCAGCCTTCACTGTGACCTTCACGAATCCTGCCTTTAGCATGACCTTCACGAATCCAGCCTCCACTGTGACCCTTCACAAATCCCTGACATAGCTAGCCTCTTTCTTCAATCGATTTATTTCTTAGTGACTTTGCTTTATTACACGCATGGAAAGAGGTAGTAGGAGAGAGCACAGCAAATTTGTAGTTGCGGTGATTGAATCAGGCAGTGAGGTTTGGTGAGCTGCATACAGCTGCACAAGAATGCCTTGTTAAGAAAACATCCACTGGATGGCTGGCTACAATTTGTTGTTTTTTTGTTTCTTGAGTTCTTGTTAGTGTTGCTATTTGTGAGTAAATGGGGTTTTTGTTTGTTTGTTTTTTTGTTTGCTTCAATTGATTGGCTTCTTTCTTTTTGTTTATATTTTTTAGTCTTCTTCTTCTTTTCTTGGTTTTTTGTTGTTGTTGTTGTTGCTGTTGTTGCTTTTGCTGTTGTTGTTGTTGTTGTTGTTGTTGTTGTTGTTGTTGTTGTTGTTGCTGTTCTTCTTCTTCTTTTCTTCTTCTTTTTTTTCTTCTTGCCCTGTTTGTTCTTGACCTCTTGTTGTTGTTGTTCTTGATCTTCTTCTTCTTCCTCCTCTTCTTCTTCTGCAGTCACACACATACACCTCTCTCTCTCTCTCTCTCCTCTCTCTCTCTCCTCTCCTCTCTCTCTCTCTCTCTCCCTCTCTCTCCTCTCTCTCTCTCTCCTCTCTTCTCTCTCTCTCTCTCTCTCTTAGCTAAATGACACAAGCGAAAGGAAGATAAGCAACAATCAAAGGGATTTCAACAAAAGAAAACACCACCACCACATTAAAATGTGCATCTAAAGGGCTTCTGCTTTCTCTTATTTATTTTCATAAAGTCTGGATTCAATCATCATATCGTGAGACAAAGCCTTGACAATAATATTATATAGGTCAGTGTTGTGCATCTCCATCCTGTTACACTACATAATCCAGCATAGCGCATTGTGTGCTAGTGGGAACGGATGACAAAATTTACAAAACTGCATACACACATGGACTGGATGTAACAAAAAACACATGAATGCTTATTCATTATCCTCAAACTAAAGAAGTAAAAAATGAAAAAAACAAATAAACCCTTCTAATCACGGGAAATAGTTTTTCAGAATGAGAAAAGACAAATTTGCTGGCTTCAAATTAAACATCTTTCCTTTTCTGTCTTTTTTTTACCCCATTTTTTTGGCTGGAGCTGCAAGATTCACCAATGGAGAGATTTTTTGCATGTGTGACCTACTTTTTTGCTCATCTTTGAGATAAGTTACATTCCAATCACTCTTCTAAAACAGGTATGAACTGTACGTCCAAACCTCAGTGCAAGATTAAAAGCAAGCAGCTAGATTCGACTAGGTATATTGACCATTTCCTAAAGAATGTGCACAGGTGTATAAATTCAGTCACCTTACTAGACTAAGATAGTCTCTTTTTAATAGGTGACAACCCCAGTATGGCTTGTGTGGTCGGTGGGCTAAAATCAACATGACTGGATTGGGTCTTTTTAATAAGCCATGGTTGTTTATTGTCTATAACATGACCTATAAAACGGTGGCTTAAAGAAGTGTTTCTTTCTTTTTTTTACCTATCTGAAGGTAATATGCGAACTGTACAAAAAGACACAAACTTAAGGCTGAAAGTTACAAAATATGATTTGAAATGCTAATTTCACTAAAACAAATGTCTACATGGTATGGTGGCTTACATACACACTGCTCACTCCTTGTGTAAAATAGTCCTTACAATCAACACAAAGGGCAAAGAATGTCAGTGCTACTACCCCCCCCCCCCCCCACCCCCCTCCAATTTTCAAACAATCAAAACTCCGATGTGTTAGGCGATAACTAAATACTTTCTTATGTAAATGACCCACAAGACACAAAAAGATATGATTTTCAAACATGTAATTTGGGAATCCAGCTACAGCTTAATTCTGCACACAAAAAACAGCCACAATCGCAGAAACCTCATCGGTAAACCTGGAAGCTCTGGCCAAGAAACATAAAACAAAACTCCGAAACAACTGCTTAACATAACCTGCTTGAACTTTCATTTGACCTTCCCACGGGTCAAACAACGTTGTTGCATTAACACCCCTAAGAAGAGCATAACCAGCCCCATCAAATCCAAAAACTGATGATACCAGGATGGACCCCTAAAATGGCTTCTGCCTGCTAACGAGGTCTTTGGGCCCCAACAGAGAGTGTTTAGACTGGAGAAAGCCAGCTTTGAACGTGGCCTTTGGAATCCCCGACTAAGCTGTGGCTTGTCCCTTCCGTCTCTGGTGACGATACTCTGTGTGCATGGAAAGTGAGAGGGGGTAGGGGGATCTAGGAGAGAACGTGAGAGGTGTCGTTAAGTGCTATGGTTGTAAATTGGACTGGCTCAACCGAGATAAGAACTTTTGCCCTACCTTGGCCTGGAAACTTTCTGTGGATATGATTCATACCTTCTCTTTCTTTTTCTTCACCAGGTGAGCTAGTAATCCACAGACTGCAGATCGCAAGACAAACGATTCCAAATCTGACCATTTCTATCGTTTCTATTTAGTGTGCGAATTGTATAAAACAACAGTTTATTTTTCCTGGGAAAGTTAGGGAGTACATGTTTTAACGTTCGCAGTCTAAACTGAGTTTTGTCTATCTGATAATGTTTTAATTGTCATTCTTTTGGGTAATGTTTTCGTGTGTGTTGATGTAATAAACCAGGAACCTGGTTGCCAAATCTTCAATGGTGCCCTTACGGTTTGCAAGACTATATGGGATAGTGTACAGGTGAAAGTAAAGATATAAACTGATGTGCTGACAGTTTGAAAAAATGTTCCTGTTATGTTTGAAAAGGGTTCCCCTCTGGAGAACGTCTTTTATTTATTTATTTCTTCTTTTATTTAGAAGATAATGAAATAAGCATTTTTGTGCTTTTTTACATCCCATCCCTGTATGTGTACTGTTTTGTTAGTTTATCATCGCTTCCCACAGGCACACAATAGCCTACTCTTCCGAAAAAGTAGAACAGGTTTTAACGTGCGCGCAAGATGCTTTGCGTGCGCTTACACGTGGGACCTGGGTTTTTTACAGTCTCATCCGAAGCACTTTAGAGGAAGTGGAGTCGGCACTAATGGTAACTCCAGAGCAAAAATCCATCCTCTTGAACAAGATTAGACCCCGGATCAGCGGATCATAAGCGTAGCACTCTAACCACCAGGCTATCTCGTCCCGCGGTCTTAAACCAGTTAGTGACAAGGAAACCACTTAGCGACACCGCCGACGTGGCAAATTTGCGCGGTGGTGATTGAATCAGGCAGTAGGTTAGTGAGCCGCACATCCACTGCTGAACAATG
>JASPKP010005497.1:0-2500 GCA_030674155.1 Stramonita haemastoma | reverse complement strand
TAAAGGGGGCGGGAGGGGGGGGGGGGTTTGGGGGGCCCCTTGCTGCATGGGGAAACAGCTTGCCCCTCCATACTTACTCCCCCCGGGGTTTTTTGAAACGGGGGGAGCCAAGAGCGAAAACTCCATAGCCCCCCCCGGGGGAACCTGGCGGATGCCTCCCCCCGAAAGTAATCCAGTGAATGAAACTGTTTTTTTTTTCCCAAAAATTCTAGATAATGGATAGATAACATTTCCACATTTTAAAAATTTTTAAAGTTTTTTGGGTTTTTTAAAATTTGTGTGTTATTGTGCCCAACCAAAAAAATTTTTTCTGTTGCAATTTTTCTTTATTTTTTTTTTTTAGGGGCTGATTCTTTTTCTTTGGTGGCCCACTTTTTAGCAGATTGATGGTGCTGCTGGTTTTTTCAGATCGGGGGCGAGTCAATAGAGCCCCCTCTGTTGTGTGTTTTGGGGGTGCGTGCGTTGCGTCCCCCCCTTTTGCGTGCCCCCTGTGTCTGGTGTGTGTCTGTGTGTCGTGTTTTTTGTGTGCACGTGCATGTATGAGATAGAGAAAGACAAGCAACACACGCAAAATCACCAAAAAAACAGACGGGGCAGACAGACAAACAAACATCAGACAGACAGATACAAAAAAAAAAGGGGACAGGGGGGGGGAAAAGGTTAATATGCCCCCTTTTTCTGTTAGTTTTTTTTTTTTTTCAGAGGGGGAAAAAATACAACGAAATCTTTTTAAAAAAAAAATTTAAAAGGGAAAACCCAAAGAAAAAAATTAGTTTTTATCCCCCAAAAAAAACCCCCCCAAAATTTTTAAAAACTATTTCCCCGAGTTTTTTAAATTTTTTTTTTGTTAGAGAACCCCCATTTAAAATTTAAAAAAAGTCATTTTGGGAAAAAAAAAAAACCAAAGGGGAACTACGTGGGGAAAAAGACCCTTTTAATTTAAATATTCATAAAGTTTTAAATTTTTTTCCATTTTTAAAAAAAACCCGCAAAAGGGCCCCTTTTGTCAGGGGGAAATTTTTTAAGTCAGTTTTTTTGTTTTTATACAAAAGGGGGGGCCTATTTCTTTTCTTTTTTTTTCCCGCTCTCTTCATTCTTTAAAAAACAATTTTTCATTATTGCCAGTTTTTGGATCAAGTAGATAATGAAGAACACAGGGGGCCCGGCCCCCTTTAGCCTTGTGGGGTTCGGGTTTGGGGAAAAAAAGAAAAAAAGAACGAAGAAAAAATAACGTATTTTTGCACAGAGAGAGATTTGTTTTTATTTGATTTATTCTTTTAAAATTTGAGGGGGAAAGGAAAAAAACATCTTGTGCTTTTTTTTAAAAAACCCGTCCCCGTGGTTGGGGGGCTTTTTTGTAAATGTCATCTGTTCCCCCCCCGGAAAAAGGGTGGCCACTCTTTTTCAAAAAGCGGGGGAAAAAGGGGGTTAAAAAGGGGGCAAGATGTTTTGGGGGCGTTCGCAAACCGGGGCCTCGGGTTTTTTTGGGCTCATCCGGAGGGGGAGAAGAGAAGAGAGAGAAGAGAGAGAAGGGGGGAGGGAAGGGGGGAAGAGAGAGGGGGGGGGAAGGTTTGAAGGAGATAGGGGGGAGAAGAGAGGAGGGGGGAGAGTAAAAAGGGGGGAAAAAAAAAACAGAAAAAACAGAGAAAGAAGGGGGAGGGAAAAAAAAAAAGAGAGAGAGGATAGAGGGGGGAAGAGAGGGAAAGACAGACAGACAGACAGACCGACAGACAGCCCGACCCGACCAGAAGACCCGACCCGACAAAACCCGACAGACAGACGACCCCCAAAAAACATAACGGGGCAGACAGAGGGGGAAAAGAGGGACGACAGAGAACAAAACAGACAGACAAAAAAGAGGGAAATTTTTGAGATTTAAAAAAACAGGGGGAAAAAAAAAAAACAGAGGGGGAGAGAGAGGGGGAAGGGGGGAGAGAGAGAGAGGAGAAAAAGGGGGGACAGACAGACAGACAGAAGACCGAGATTTTTAGATTTGACAGACAGACAAACAGAGAGAGAGGGAAAAGAAAGGGGAAGGTAGAGGAGAGAGGGAGAGGGGGAGAGAGAGAGGGAAAAGGGGGGAGAGAAGAGAAGAGAGAGGAGAGAAAAGAGAGAAGAGAAAAAACGCCTCTTTGAAAACACGGGAATCTTCCTAGCCTTTCCCCCTTTCCTCTTTTTCGGTATTTGGGGGAAAAAAGTGCATGTTTAAGACGATACTTTTTTGTGTGTGTGTGTGTGTGTGTGTTTGTGTGTGTTTGGTGTTTGGGGGTGTGTGTGTTGTGGTGTGTGTGTTGTGGGGGGGGGTTTGTGTGTGTGTGGGTGTGGTAGGTGTAAAGTGTGGGGGGTAAAATTTTTTTTTGGGTAAGTAACATGTGGTATGTGCGCAAAAGTGCAATTTCGTTTTTGGGGGGTTTTGTGTGTTTGTTTTTTTATGGCCTTCTTTTTTTTCCTTCCCCTCTCCCCTCTCTCCCCCTCTCTCTCCCTCCCCTTCCTCTCTCCT
>JASPKP010005495.1:0-15782 GCA_030674155.1 Stramonita haemastoma | reverse complement strand
GACGACCCCAACCCCCCCAAGGGGCTAAAAAGGCTGTTTGGGGAAAAGAAAGCGGGTAAGGGTACGCAAAAAAAGCAGGCCCCGGAATAAGAATAAGACCGTTCAACATATATGCACCACAGCAAAGGGGGGGCCCCTCCCATGCCGCACACAAACAACACACTGACAAACACCAGCGGAGCGCGGCGCCAACTGAGAGTAAAGATGCCAGCCAAAGAGCCGTTTCCAGCCCGTCGGACCCCGACTTTTGCACGGTAAAAGATCCCACGACACCAAGACAATACGCCACCGTATGCATGCACTCTCCCCCACCTTTTTTTTTTTTTTTTTTTTTTTTTTTTTTTTTTTTTTTTTTTTTTTTTTTTTTTTTTTTTTTTTTTTTTTTTTTTTTTTTTTTTTTTTTTTTTTTTTTTTTTTTTTTTTTTTTTTTTTTTTTTTTTTTTTTTTTTTTTTTTTTTTTTTTTTTTTTTTTTTTTTTTTTTTTTTTTTTTTTTTTTTTTTTTTTTTTTTTTTTTTTTTTTTTTTTTTTTTTTTTTTTTTTTTTTTTTTTTTTTTTTTTTTTTTTTTTTTTTTTTTTTTTTTTTGGGGGGGGGGGGGGGGGGGGGGGGGGGGGGGGGGGGGGGGGGGGGGGGGGGGGGGGGGGGGGGGGGGGGGGGGGGGGGGGGGGGGGGGGGGGGGGGGGGGGGGGGGGGGGGGGGGGGGGGGGGGGGGGGGGGGGGGGGGGGGGGGGGGGGGGGGGGGGGGGGGGGGGGGGGGGGGGGGGGGGGGGGGGGGGGGGGGGGGGGGGGGGGGGGGGGGGGGGGGGGGGGGGGGGGGGGGGGGGGGGGGGGGGGGGGGGGGGGGGGGGGGGGGGGGGGGGGGGGGGGGGGGGGGGGGGGGGGGGGGGGGGGGGGGGGGGGGGGGGGGGGGGGGGGGGGGGGGGGGGGGGGGGGGGGGGGGGGGGGGGGGGGGGGGGGGGGGCGCGACACAAACCAACACACTGACAAACACCGCGAGCGCGCGCGCGCGCCAACGCATACCCACCACCCCCTCCGGAAAAAGACTGCAACTGAGAGTAAAGATGCCAGCCAAAGAGCCGTTTCCAGCCCCCGTCGGACCCCGACTTTTGCACGGTAAAAGATCCCACGACACCAAGACAATACGCCACCGTATGCATGCACTCTCCCCCACCATCTTGGATATGTTGGCGCCGGATTTGTGGCGACGACACAGCCCCCAAGGGCTAAGAAGGCTAGTTTCGGGCAAAGAAAGCTGGTAAGGGTACGCAACAAAAAGCAGGCACCGGGAACAAGAATAATGACCGTATACACACATATGATGCACCACAGCAAAGTGGGGGGCCCCCTCCACATGCGCGCACACAAACCAACACACTGACAAACACCAGCGAGCGCGCGCGCGCGCCAACGCATACCCACCCCCCCTCCGGAAAAAGCTGCAACTGAGAGTAAAGATGCCAGCCAAAGAGCCGTTTCCAGCCCCGTCGGACCCGACTTTTGCACGGTAAAAGATCCCACGACACCAAGACAATACGCCACCGTATGCATGCACTCTCCCCCACCATCTTGGATATGTGTGGCGCCGGATTTGTGGCGACGACACAGCCCCCAAGGGCTAAGAAGGCTAGTTTCGGGCAAAGAAAGCTGGTAAGGGTACGCAACAAAAAGCAGCACCGGGAACAAGAATAATGACCGTATACACACATATGATGCACCCACAGCAAAGTGGGGGGCCCCCTCCACATGCGTGCACACAAACCAACACACTGACAAACACCAGCGAGCGCGCGCGCGCGCCAACGCATACCCACCCCCCCTCCGGAAAAAGCTGCAACTGAGAGTAAAGATGCCAGCCAAAGAGCCGTTTCCAGCCCCGTCGGACCCCGACTTTTGCACGGTAAAAGATCCCACGACACCAAGACAATACGCCACCGTATGCATGCACTCTCCCCCACCATCTTGGATATGTGTGGCGCCGGATTTGTGGCGACGACACAGCCCCCAAGGGCTAAGAAGGCTAGTTTCGGGCAAAGAAAGCTGGTAAGGGTACGCAACAAAAAGCAGGCACCGGGAACAAGAATAATGACCGTATACACACATATGATGCACCACAGCAAAGTGGGGGGCCCCCTCCACATGCGCGCACACAAACCAACACACTGACAAACACCAGCGAGCGCGCGCGCGCGCCAACGCAACCCACCCCCCCTCCGGAAAAAGCTGCAACTGAGAGTAAAGATGCCAGCCAAAGAGCCGTTTCCAGCCCCGTCGGACCCCGACTTTTGCACGGTAAAAGATCCCACGACACCAAGACAATACGCCACCGTATGCATGCACTCTCCCCCACCATCTTGGATATGTGTGGCGCCGGATTTGTGGCGAGACACAGCCCCCAAGGGCTAAGAAGGCTAGTTTCGGGCAAAGAAAGCTGGTAAGGGTACGCAACAAAAAGCAGGCACCGGGAACAAGAATAATGACCGTATACACACATATGATGCACCGCAGCAAAGTGGGGGGCCCCCTCCACATGCGCGCACACAAACCAACACACTGACAAACACCAGCGAGCGCGCGCGCGCGCCAACGCATACCCACCCCCCCTCCGGAAAAAGCTGCAACTGAGAGTAAAGATGCCAGCCAAAGAGCCGTTTCCAGCCCCGTCGGACCCCGACTTTTGCACGGTAAAAGATCCCACGACACCAAGACAATACGCCACCGTATGCATGCACTCTCCCCCACCATCTTGGATATGTGTGGCGCCGGATTTGTGGCGACGACACAGCCCCCAAGGGCTAAGAAGGCTAGTTTCGGGCAAAGAAAGCTGGTAAGGGTACGCAACAAAAAGCAGGCACCGGGAACAAGAATATGACCGTATACACACATATGATGCACCACAGCAAAGTGGGGGGCCCCCTCCACATGCGCGCACACAAACCAACACACTGACAAACACCAGCGAGCGCGCGCGCGCGCCAACGCATACCCACCCCCCCTCCGGAAAAAGCTGCAACTGAGAGTAAAGATGCCAGCCAAAGAGCCGTTTCCAGCCCCGTCGGACCCCGACTTTTGCACGGTAAAAGATCCCACGACACCAAGACAATACGCCACCGTATGCATGCACTCTCCCCCACCATCTTGGATATGTGTGGCGCCGGATTTGTGGCGACGACACAGCCCCCAAGGGCTAAGAAGGCTAGTTTCGGGCAAAGAAAGCTGGTAAGGGTACGCAACAAAAAGCAGGCACCGGGAACAAGAATAATGACCTATACACACATATGATGCACCACAGCAAAGTGGGGGGCCCCCTCCACATGCGCGCACACAAACCAACACACTGACAAACACCAGCGAGCGCGCGCGCGCGCCAACGCATACCCACCCCCCCTCCGGAAAAAGCTGCAACTGAGAGTAAAGATGCCAGCCAAAGAGCCGTTTCCAGCCCCGTCGGACCCCGACTTTTGCACGGTAAAAGATCCCACGACACCAAGACAATACGCCACCGTATGCATGCACTCTCCCCCACCATCTTGGATATGTGTGGCGCCGGATTTGTGGCGACGACACAGCCCCCAAGGGCTAAGAAGGCTAGTTTCGGGCAAAGAAAGCTGGTAAGGGTACGCAACAAAAAGCAGGCACCGGGAACAAGAATAATGACCGTATACACACATATGATGCACCACAGCAAAGTGGGGGGCCCCCTCCACATGCGCGCACACAAACCAACACACTGACAAACACCAGCGAGCGCGCGGCGCGCGCCAACGCATACCCACCCCCCCTCCGGAAAAAGCTGCAACTGAGAGTAAAGATGCCAGCCAAAGAGCCGTTTCCAGCCCCGTCGGACCCCGACTTTTGCACGGTAAAAGATCCCACGACACCAAGACAATACGCCACCGTATGCATGCACTCTCCCCCACCATCTTGGATATGTGTGGCGCCGGATTTGTGGCGACGACACAGCCCCCAAGGGCTAAGAAGGCTAGTTTCGGGCAAAGAAAGCTGGTAAGGGTACGCAACAAAAAGCAGGCACCGGGCACAAGAATACTGACGTATACACACATATGATGCACCACAGCAAAGTGGGGGGCCCCCTCCACATGCGCGCACACAAACCAACACACTGACAAACACCAGCCAGCGCGCTCGCGCACCAACGCATACCCACCCCCCTCCCGAAAAAGCTGCATTTTTTCGCAAATTGCCAGTCAAAGAGCCGTTTTCAGCCCCGTCGGATCCTTCCTTTTGCACGGTAAAAGATCCCACGACACCAAGACAATATGGCACCGTAGCATGCACTCTCCCCCACCATCTGGGATATTTGTGGCGCCGGATTTTTGGGACGACACAGCCCCAAGGGCTAAGAAGGCTTGTTTTTTTTAAGGAAAGCTGGTAAGGGTACGCGACAAAAAACAATCCTTTCGCTCAAGAATATTCAGTAATATAATGCACCAAAGTGGAGGGCTCGCGCCACATGCATTTACACAAACAGACGCACTGACAAACTCCAGCGCGCGCGGTTTTCCGCGCACGTATAACCCTCTCCCTCCCTTCTGAAAAAGCTGCCGTTTGCGCAGATGCCACCCAAAAAGCTGTTTTCAGCCCTGTCTAACCCCTACTTTTGCACTGTAAAAGATCCCATTGCACCAAGACAATAAGGCACTTTATGCATATACTCTCTCTCACCATCTTAGATAGTGTGGCGCCAGATTTGTGGCGACTCCACAGCTCCCAAGAGCTAAGAAAGGTTGTTTGTCGGAAGGACAGCTCGTAATGGGAGACCCTGCACTTTGCTGTGGTGCATCATATTGTATGATAATATTATTTGTTGCGTGCTGTAGGGGTCATTATTGCCTACACTGTACTATTTTTCTTTCCGACAAATTTGGCTATGTGTATGCGGGGTTGCCATCTTCGGGGCTGTGGTGTCGCCATAAATCTGGCGCCACACGCATCATAAATGGTTGTGAAGATTGTATGCGTTGAGTAGAGTACGGTCTTGGTGTCGTGGGCTCTGTAACTGTGCAAAAGTGCGGGTGGCAGAGGCCCGAATCCTGCGTTTTCGTCACATCTTTTGGTTTGCCCCTTTAGCTTATGCATGGGGGTTTGTACATGTGCTCGCGTGCGTGCGTTTGCCTGTGTTTATGGATGCGTTTTTTGTGTTTGTGTGTATCGCGGAGTCCCTGCACTTTTTTGTGGTGCATCATATTTTATGATATTATTTGATGCATGTTGTAGGGTTCATTATTGCCTACACTGTACGATGTTTCTTTCCGACAAACTTGGCTATGTGCAAGTGGGGTTGCCATCTTCGGGGCTATGGTGTCGCCACAATTCCAGCGCCACTTGCATCCGAAATAGTTGTAATAATTTCACATCAAAAACATTATTTACTAGCTAAATTTACAAAACAGGATTTCTCTTTAAAAATTGAATCACCTCGCGTTCAATCTAAGGGAAACTACAGTGCCAAATCAGTCTCCTTTCAAAGGAGTTCCCTCCCTTTAACTGTGAATTGCTTTATGCAAGTCCAAATTTGTACTTTTTTTCTTTTTATATCACTGAGTGGACAATTTTTCCTGATGAAAATGGTGACAAATACGAGGTACACTCTGAAAGAGGCAGTATTGGTAAATTTTGATTCAAAGTGATTCCTGAAACTGAGGAAATGTTACTGTGTGAAAAGAAATGTGATTCTTTTTTCTTGTGGATTAGCTGATGGATACTGACACCAAGCTGAGATTTATTCTATTTTATTTTATTCAGTGCAGCTAGCCCCTACAGAATGAGTTTTCTATGGCTCAAAAGGGAAGACTGGACCACATAGTAAAGCTTCATCCACTTCACGGATGCCATTTTTAAGAGTGTTGCTGGAACTACTTAACCACTACTACAGGTGTCTTCTTTTGGGAAGGGGGTAGCGGTGAGGGGTGAGGGGGGGGGGTCCTCAGCTAGAGCTCCAGATTCCCCAATGGTGAGATTTTTTGGATGTGACCGTTTTTGCCCGCCTTGAAGGTAGCCACATTCCGACTTCGGATGCATGCTGGGTATGTTCGTGTTTTCGTAACCCACTGAGTGCTGACATGTGAATTCCAGGATCTTTAACGTACATGTATAGTCGTGATCTTCTGTATGTGTATATACACGAATTGAATGAAGGCACTGGCAGGTCTGGATACACTGGATACACTGATTCGAGGTATATATATATATATATAATATATATAATATATATATATATATATATATATATATTATATATATTATGTTGTGTGTGTGTGTGTGTGTGTGTGTGTGTGTGTGTGTGTGTGTGTGGAGGAGAGAGAGAGAGAGAGAGAGAGAGAGAGAGAGAGAGAGAGAGAGAGAGAGAGAGAGAGAGAGAGAGAGAGAGAGAGAGAGAGAGAGAAGAGAGAGAGAGAGAGAGAGAGAGAGAGAGAGAGAGAGAGAGAGAAGAGAGGAGTGCTGAACGCTGAACGCTAAACACTGAACAGTTTTTATTGTACATCGGCCTTAGGCCACTATGCAAAACATGTTTGAGGCAGGGGGAAGGTAAACATCATCGCGGAAAACATTTCCATCTATTCGACAATTCCAATTTTGCAAGTACATATTGAGAAGAGAGGAGAGAGAGAGAGAGAGAGAGAGAGAGAGAGAGAGAGAAGAGAGAGAGAGAGAGAGAGAGAAGAGAGGAGAGAGGAGAGAGAGGAGAGAAATTTTATGCAGAGTATGAATGTAGAGGGGTATGATGCAAGAGAGAGAGAGAGAGAGAGAGAGAGAAAGAGAAGAGAGAATTTACTTTGTTAAAATTCTATTTAATTTTAGTTTTAATTCTTTTATATCAAAGATAATGGAATAAGCACTCATGTGCTTTTTCTTACATCCAGTCCCCGTGTGTATGCAGTTTTGTAAATTTTGTCATCTGTTCCCACCGGCACACAAAGGCCTACTCTTACGAAAAGCGGAACAGGATGTAACGTGTGTGCAAGACGTTCTGCGTGGGCTCGCACATGGGACCTCGGTTTATAGTCTCATCCAAGAACATTTGAGGAGAGTGGAGTCAGCACTGATGTTAATTCTAGGGGAAAAATCCCTCAAACGGAATCGAACCCTGGTTGTCAGATTGCGAGTGCAATTTGCTATCCCCCCCCCCCAGCCCCAGAGAGAGAGAAGAACGATCTTTATACTGATAGAATTGATTGATTGAATTGATTTTGATTGATTGATATTGATTGATTGAATAAATAGTAATCTATACAAGAGAGAGAGAGAGAGAGAGAGAGAGAGAGAGAGAGAGAGAGAGAGAGAGAGAGAGAGAGAGAGAGAGAGAGAGAGAGAGAGAGAGAGAGAGAGAGCCTCCTATGTAACATGTTCATGCTGTTAATGCTGTACCTGATTTGTGAAGCACGTGGAAACTGACAGTGTTCACCCCAAGAGTGGGGTGGGGAAAGTGTGTTGCCCTGTAAGGCTAAGCCCTCTCACTTTCCATCCAACATTCGACAAACTGACGGTGACCAGTGCATATGAAACTAAGCATTGTCCGCTCCGTCATTTTGACCTGAGCCTACAGGTAAGTTTTCTTGACTGTGTATGGTGCTGGTTTCATTTTTCATGGTTATTACTTCAAGTTAAGTTTTAGAAAACATTGAAGCACAGGTAAAATACCATCATATTGTATAATGGGTAACAGCTAAAAAGTGGCACAGATAATGGTCATGGTGGGAAAGCTTTTCTGTTTCAACTAATGCTCAGACAGCAAGTATTTTGTCATATGAGCGATTATGCATTGCGCTGCCCTTAAGCACCTGACATGTCAGGCCCAGCGCATTCAACTTCAGTGCGGGAGAGAGTTGCTATATTTTGTCTTTCTGGATAAAATGTCGGAAGAATGGACCAAGAAGGCATAAAACAAACAGGTGACAGGAAGAAAAGAAACAAGGCAGAAAGATTGAAAAGGAATTCCTAGCACAAAACTTCCAGAAGGTTGCAACGCTATTTATACTGACAGGCCCCCCTCCATATTTCGATGGGGGGACAGGGGTGATCATTTGTTCCCCCTTCAGTGATTATTAGTTTATATGGGATGCAAAGTGAAATGACCCTTTTTCATGTTTGGTGAGATTCACCAACTGAGATTTTTGTATGTGACCCTCTTTTGCCCACCATGAAGGTAGGAGCATTCTGCCTTCCGACTTAAAGAATGTTTACTGACATCAGTGTGCATGTATTTGTTTTGTGTTTTTTTTTTTTCTGTCTGTGTGGCTGCTATTGTTCTTTTTTCAAGATTTTGTTTATACGTGATTTGTTTTCTTATCTTCCTTTCGTATTTATTCTTTTCCTTTTCTCTATTTAGTTAATGCTGTTCTGTTCCTTTTCCTTGCTTTCTTTTTACTTTTACTTTTCTCTCTTTGTGTTTTTGTTTTTCGTCTTTGTCCCCCCCCCCCCTCTCTCTCTCTCTCTCCTCTCTCTCTCTCTCTCTCTCTCTCTCTCTCTCTCTCTTCTTTGTGAACTGTGCTTGTCTATATCTCGTCTGTCAGTCCCTCTTCTCTCTCTCTCTCTCTCTCTCTCTCTCCTCTCTCTCTCTCTCTCTCTCTCTCTCTCTCTCTCTCTCTCTTCTCACTCACTCTCACTCACTCACTTTCTCGATCTCTTGAAACAAAATTGCATAACTCTCTCTCTCTCTCTCCTCTCTCTCTCTCTCTCTCTCTCTCTCTCTCTCTCTCTCTCTCTTCTCTCTCTCTCCTCTTTTTCTCCCCCCCCCTTCCCTCTCCTCTCTTTCCTCCCCCCCCCCTCTCTCTCTCTCTCTCTCTCTCTCTCTCTCTCTCTCTCTCTCTCTTCTCTGTCTCTGTCTGTCTGTCTGTCTGTCTCTCTCTTCGTCTGTCTGTCTGTCTGTCTGTCTGTCTCTCTCTCTCTCTCTCTCTCTCTCTCTCTCTCTTCTCTCTCCTCTCTCTCTCTCTCTCTCTCTCTCTCTCTCTTTAATAGAACTGTAGCTTCTACACACACACACACACACAACACACACACACAACACACACAACACACACACACACACACACACCACACACACACACACTGTTTGGTCTGTATTTACAGATTCTCTGCACCAATCTTCAACCTACAATCGCCACCACGACGCTAAACTTTTTATGATTCACATCGATCTTCCTTTGTTAGGCCCATGTTTGGTAGTAGAGGGTATGAGTTGAATGGATAAGAAGAGAAATGTGAAATTTCAACAAACCTTCAAGATTTTGCTTTCTTGGGGTCTGGTACACAAGTCAATGGTTTTGTCTTCGTAATAGGAATAGTGTCTGATCCCCAATCCTTTATTTTTTTCTTTGTGGACTCAAGTTTACAGCAGTTTAGCTAGGCGTTCATCATTGAAGTTTTTATGAATGCAAAGCTTGCCAGTTGTCAGACAGCTAGCTGCTTCCTGCTAGCTGATTTTGCAGATTTTGCTTGTATATTATTTCCTTTGCTCTTGTCAATTTTGCCCTGAAGTTGTGTGTCTGGCTTTGGTTCTGGTCTTTTGTGTCTGCTTGGTTTCAGTCTTTGTCGTTTAGGTTTTTTTAGTCCATTTGGTTAATTCTTTGTGTCCAGGTTTTGTGTCCAGCTTCCAGTCTTTGTGTGTCCATGTTCGTCTTTGTGTTACCTTCGTCTTTTTGTCGGGTTTGGTTCAAGTCTATGTGTCGGCTTTGGTTTCAGCTTTAAAGACAGGTTTCAGTCTTGTTCAGGTTCGTCTTTGCGTTTGCTTTCACTTCAGTCTTTGTGTCCATGTTTGTTTGTGTCCATGTCCAGTTCCCTGTCAGCTGTCTTCAAATGATCACTGGGATCCTTCCGATTGCAATCAGTATTTCTTGCCCAAATAAAAGTATCAACTAAAACTGTTAAAAAATAAACACGAAATAAATCATAAACCTAAAATAATATATAGCAAAGATAAAATAAAAGTAAAAAATTATAAATAAACCAAAAAGTAGGGTTTAGTCTAAACTTGAAATAAAATGAAATAAACAAAATAAAATGAAATAAAAGTAAAGCTTTGTCTAGACTAAAATGAATAAAACAAAAAATGAACTAAAATAAAATAGATAAAAATATAAGAAAAATCTTGAAATAAAATAGGAACAAAACATTGTGCAAGAAATCTGAGTGCAATCTGGGTTACAGTGATCTATCTTCTCCATCTGAAAAACACCACCTCCTACATTGGCTTGGAGACGAGGTCCCCTGTTCTGATAAGTCTCCTTGTGTCTGAAACTACCAGCGGCTTTGAGATGCATTTCGTGAAGTATTGCAACCTGGTCATTTCTTTCCATTTCTGATAGGTTTCCATGTCTAAAAATGTCACCACCTACAACAGTTTTGAGACGGCTTTCATGAGGTATTGTGATTGTCACTCCCTGCCATTTTGATCGGTTTCTTGATGTCTGAAAATACCAGCACCACCAACAGTTCTCATGAGGTAATGTGACTTGTTTATCTTGTCCACGGTCTAAGGCATTTTCTTGTCCCTCCCGTCCTTTATTCATTAAACATGGGTCCTAACCTGGTCGTGAGTCATTATGTGGATCATCCTGAACACTCAAAATGGGGCGCAAGTTCTGTTGATCATCACCTGGGAGTCAGCTGCTGCATGGAATCCTTGCATATATGCGTAAGTACTTTGCTGCTAGTAGTGGGGAGGTAATTTTTGTTAATATTATACATGATTCGAGTATCGTCTTTTTCTGATTTAAAGAAAAGTTCTTATTTCATTTTTTTCTGATTTCATTTTGTCATCCTTTTAGGGGTATCATTTTTTGTTCGGAGTCTTTGTTTAGGAGAATCAAGTTTACATTCTTTTAGAAATATAGTTATTAGGATTTTAAGTAAAAAATAAATCTTGCAGGGTTTGGTTGCTCTAGACATGGCAGCGTATAACTCTGGAACGGAAAGTATCATTGTGTTGACAGTAAAGCCTCCTGTTTTAAAAATAGTTTTTTAAAAAATATTGATATAGAGTACTTGTTTTGATGTATTTTTTATATTTAGCTTCATGTTAGTTTGGACTCGAATTTGACTATTAACTGGTAAAGAGGCATGGTGAAATCTGTCAGATGAAATTTAAATCGTTATTATATCGGAGCCAATAAAACTACAATTTTCAGTCTACTGATGATGACTTACTGCTTTCAGGGGCTCTGGGTCTGGAATCAAGTGCCAATGACCTGAGTTGTGTGAGGGCAGCCATCATAAACTTCCTTTTCTGAAAACTAGATAAGGTATTTATATTTGCTTCTATATTTTTATGAGCTCTCAGATCTGGTACTTGTGTTTCTTTTAAGAATAATTGTAAATTCATTTTTAAGTCATGTGATCCACGCATTTTTATATGGAAAAGTATCAAAGGAAAAGTGCAAATGAGTCGATGTCTGTAAAGAACAGTTGTGAATGTATTCTGTTTCAAGGTGGTACGATAAAATCATCGTAGTATCATTATGAGCTGAGACTTTTGGAACATTTTCCCTGTCACTGATGACTTTTTCTTATGGCTTAACAGGAACAACTGGACAAGAATCAAGTTCCGAAGAACAGACACGCCATCCAGCACCACTTATCGGTTACAACACATAATCAGGTAATAGGTTTGTATCCGAAACTTCTCTCCATCACTAGACCATGAGTGATGATCTGAATGCTAGTATTTCGGAAAAGGCGATCAACAAGAGGTCATGTGTGCAGCACGCATTTAACGCAATAAACGAACTCGTGGCAACAAGAGCTGTCACAGGCAAAATTCTGTAGAAAATAAACCCACTATGATAAGGAAATAATTACACATGCAGACAGAGGTAAACTGGGTGGCACTGCTCTTGTGGTGACGCGCTGTCCCCAGGGAGAGCAGCCCGAATTTCATGCAGAGAAATCTGCAACGACTTAAAAGTGGTATAGAAATACAAATGCAAAACATTAGTGATTATTACCCCTGTCTTAGCACTTGTCTGTGTGTCTTGTTGTGTTTGTATTGTTCTAAGCTTATAAAAGATTACAGCTGCACCCATCACTATTCAAAAAATATGTAGTGTTCATACATTTTTCTAGGATTGAAAATAAAATCTTGAGTACTCATTCGGACCCCAGATGCTAAATCGAGTTCTTTAATATTGCTGCAAAAAGGTCGTATCTGAAAGTATCACTGCAAATTTCAGAGTTTAAATTCACAATCGTTATTATGCACAACAGCAGCTTTCCTTACAATGTATTCGAAGCAAAAACACTTTATATCTCCATTCATAACTCTAGTATGACATTGGATCCATGGCAAAATGAGATAATAAATTGCTTAATAATTTCCCACATTCATCTATGGGAATGAAAAAAATCGAGTTTGACATTGACTACTCGCCTTTACCTATCCCATAGTCTGAATTACTCACTCATTTAAACATGCACGCACGCACACACATACGCACGCACGCACACGCACACACACAGATCTGAAGTTTCCCCTATCTTACCAGAATGATAAATTTTCCCTTTTCTATCACTTCCTTTTCTATCTTTTCCCTTAACCACAGTCCTCTTTCCTCTTTTTTTTCTTACCACTTCTTTTTTTACCTTAGTCCATTCTCTTGCCTTGTTTCTCCCTAAGCAAGTCTGACAACTATGTTTTCTTCATTTTCAGATGTTATAACGTTTTGAGGACATCTTTATCAAGGACATCACTACAGTCAAGGAAAAAGGACTTTCCAGTAACCAACAAAAACTGTCACCAACTGGTTACGCCAAGCGCCTCTCCAAGGAAGAACATTACTATGACTGTCCTGGGTTGACCCTTATGGCTGGCCAGGGCGTTGATACAAGGAATATCAATAGAGACGGTTTTAAAGCCTAGTTTTACACTGTATAGAGCTGCATTTTTTAATATTTTAGATAAATTGACAAGATGACAGCTCGGATATGGTCTCTGTGGTCGGTGGGGCTATAAACAAGATTAGGTTGGACTGGGTTTTGTGATTATTTGCTGCTGTTTTTGCTTTCATTGAAATCAGTTATAAAGGACATCACACCACCCCCCCCCCCCCCCCCCCCCCCTTGATTTCCTCAGCTAGAGCTCCGACGTTTATCAACAGATTTTTGTATATGTAACTGTTCTTGCCCACCATTAAGGTAGCCGCAATCCGAATTCAAGGCTGATGTCTGAATTTCATGACTTTATCTAGCAAAAATATTAGTGTTAATTTTTTTTTGGGAGATATATGTTATGTGCTCTGTTGTGTGGCGTGGTGTGGTGTGGGGTGGTGGATGGTGTGGTGTGGGGTGGGGGAGTGGGGGGGGTGGTGTGGTGTGTGTGTGGGGTGGTGTGTGTGTGTGTGTGTGTGTGTGTGTGTGTGTGTAGTGTGTGTTGTTCGTTTTAATGTCTTATCTACTAAAAAGAGGTGTCTGTGTGTGTTGTGTGTTGTGTGTGTGTGTGTGTGTGGTGGTGTGTGTGTGTGTGGTGTGCTCTGTGTGTGTGTACTGTGTGTGTGTACTGTGTGTGGTTTGTGTTGGTGTGTTGTTGGTGTGTGTTGTTTGTGGTGGTGTTGGTTGTTCTTGTTCTTGTTATGGTTGTGTGTGTGTGTGTGTTGGTGTGGTGTGTGTGTGTGGTGTGTGTCTTGGTGTGTTGTTGGTGTGTTGTTTGTGGTGGTGATGGTGTTAGTGGTCTTGTTATGGTGTGTATGTATGTGTGTGTGTACGTGTGTGTGTAAGAGGATAATATTTGTGGGGATGAGACATCGGGTTGGAAGGAGGGGGAAGGGAGGGGAAATGAGTGTTTAGGAGGGAAATGGATGCACATTTAGAGCAGTGGGGACAGAAAAAAGGGGCTGGCTTAGATAATTTTTTTTGTTGGTTTGGTTTCTAGACTAGAGCTCTGAGGTTCACATTTGGTAAGAGTGGAGAATACACGACCGTTTTCGCCAACCATTAAGGTAGCTTCATTCCGACTTAGAAAATCGGCATTGTTTAATTTTGGGCTCTTTTTAAAAAAAATCGATGTAACTTTTCCAAATATTTCAGGTCTGAACTTTACTCTTAATGATAGCAGAACTGGAATTTTCACCGATAGGGAGTCTAATGCATACCCTCAGCTTTTTGATAGAACAGGTGACTCGGATTTAAAGCTCCTTACCATTGCAAAATACGTATAAGCCGTTGTGGTCGGTAGGATGATAAATACGAAATAAATGCCATTGTGTCTATAGCTACATACCATTTGTCCATGTGCTATTGTGTCCACATGCGTTCTAACAATCAGACCGACCAGCTGACGAACATCCCTTCCCTGTTGTTAACAAACACTAATTCTAACACTTAACCTCAACCCTTAACTGTAACCCCTACATGTGCACACAAAAGGCAGGTAGACAACATGGTGTATGCTGACACACTGGCTAAATAAACCTTTTTTTTCTTTTCTGTTGAAAATTGATTTGGATCGTTTATTAAGAGTAAATGGATACGCACATAACTGCTTATAAGCATGCTTAAAAAAAACAAAGCAAAATCAAAAAGCATACGCGAACAGTAATGATCGGCACCAAAAAAATGTTAAAGTTATCGATATTATCATATAACCAAATACCTAAAAAAAAAAAAAAAAGTTCCGAAGCTAGAGGTGTAAGGTTCCAGAATGGTTGATTTTTTTTTCGTAATTAACCACTTTTGCCCACCATTAAGGTAGCCGTATCCCGACTGAAGGAATAGAAGATTATATCATTAGTATACTACTGCTAGGGTTAGTAAGGACAGGGGTGCTAGATTTTTATGAAAAAGGATGCTAGGAAGGGGTGGAGGGATTGGAAGGGGTGGGGGGGGTGTTGAATGTTCAGGTATATAAAATGGAGATGGGGAAAGAGGTGTAGTGACTGAGGATGGGGATGAATTTCTCGTGTTTTTGAGATTTGTTTTAGAAAAGAAAATATTAAAATTCATTTTTATAAAGTGTTCAGAATAGGTTGTTTGAGTTTGTTTTTTTTTGTTGGGGGGGGGGTGTCTTTTTTTCTCTTTTTTTTTTTTAGATACTATTATTATTCATATTAGTATTAGTTTGTATGAGATAGGAGAAGGAGGGGGGGGGGGGGGTCGAACTGTCATTAGTTTGAGGGGAGGGTGGAGAGCACTTAGAAAATAATTCAACAGAAAAAGTAGAGGTAGCTAGTTTTATAAAACATGCTTCAATAAATTCAAGGGGAGAGAATTTTAGGGGGAAAATGTATGTTCAAAACCATAGGGTGCTGGTTTTAGAATGTGTGTGTGTGTGTGTGTGTTTGTGTGTGGTGTGTGGTTTGTGTGTGTGTGTGTGTGTGTGTGTGTGTGTGTGTGGTGTGTGTGTGTGTGTGTGTGTGTGTGTGTGTGTGTGTGTGTGTGTGTGTGGTTTTGTGTGTGTGTGTGTGTGTGTGTGTGTGTGTGTGTGTGTGTGTGTGTGTGGTGTGTGATTGCTATTGATAAAAACCAGAAGTAGAATGTTCGGGGGCGACGGGAGAGAGAGAGAGGGAGGGGAGAGAGAGAGTGGGGGAGTAATTGCTGCCAACAAAGTGCTATGGAATAGTACACCAGAGGTATTTGCCTACCTGTGATTGTGTCTGTGGGTGTGTGTCTCAGTGTGTGTGTCAAAATGCGCGTGTATGTGTGTCTTAAGTGTGTGTATGTGTCTGTGTGTCTTAAGTGTGTGTGTGTGTGTGTGTCTAAGTTGTGTGTGTGTGTGTGTGTGTGTTGTGTGTTTGTGTGTGTGTGTGTGTGTTGTGTGTGTGTGGGTGTGTGTGTCGT
>JASPKP010005494.1:0-15785 GCA_030674155.1 Stramonita haemastoma | reverse complement strand
CCCCTTTGGGTAAAACCTCAGAGCTGCCCCCGGGGAAAAACAAAAAAAACCCCATTTTATTGGACCCGTGCCAGGGAAAAGGGAAAAAAAAAAGTAGGACAATGGGGGGTTTGTGGCTGTCAGGTTAGGTGGGAGATCAGAAAAGAACCGCCCCACCCTTTCCTTCCCCCAAAACATCAAGATTGTTTTTTAAACAATTCGGTGGGATATGTTTAGAGGAAAGGGCGTTTGTCTAAAAAGGGGAAAAGTCCGGGTGGGAATTTGGGGGTTCGAATTTTTTTGGGGGTCCGTTTTTTTCCCCCCAATCATTGACTATGAGGGGTGGCCCGGGGGCCCGCTGCCTTTCGGATGAGACGTTAAGCCGGGGCCCCGTGTGTTACATATCTTTTTTTGGGGAAAGGGTTAAAAAACCCCCACGGCCAAAGGGGGTTGTTCCTAGCAAAATTCTGAAAAAAAACCCCCACTCTGAAAAGGGAAAACAAAATACTTTGAAATTCTTTTAAAAAAAAAACCCCCACCCTGAAAAAGGGGAAAACAAAATACGGGTTCAGAAAAAAAAAAGAAAAAAAGGGGGGCGCTGCATTGGGGCGAAATTGCGCTTTTCCCGGGGAGACCCGCCCCGACTTTCACCAGAGAAATTGCGGGAAAAAAAGGGGGTAATAAAAATAAATGAAAATTTTGTAAAACATTACCCCCAGAAGTAACCCCTGCCAATGAACCCCAAAACACCACCCAATAAAAAAACCCCCGCGGTTTGTGTGTGTGTGTGTGTGGGTTGGAATGTGGTGTTGTGTGTGTGTTGTGTTTTTTGTGGGGGTGGTGGGGGTGTGTGTGGGGGTGGTTTGGGTGTGGGGTTTTGGGTGGGAAAGAAAAGGGGAAAAAGAAGGAAAAAGAAAAAGGAGAAAAGGGGAGAAGGGAAAAAGAGGGGGAAGGAAGAGAGAGGAGAAGAGAAGAGAAGGGGGAAGAGGAGGAGAGGAAAGAAGAGAAAAGAAAGAAGAAAAAGGGGGGGAAAAGAGAGGAGGAAAAATGGGGAAAAAACAAAAAACCCCAATGTTTATCTTCAGGCCCTAAACCCCCAAAGAATTTGGGGTCAAAAAAAGAATAGAAAAGGGCAAAAGAAAAAAAAAAAAACCCCAAAAAACAAAAATTGTTGTATAACGTTTTTGGCAAAAATTCCAAAAGGGGAAATAAAAAAAATGTGGAAAGGGGCCCCCCCCCCCCCCCCCGCCCCTTTTAATTTGTATTGGCCCCAAAGACCCTCCCTTTTGGGGAAAATTTAAATATTTTCCCTTGTCATTCCCCCAAAATGTTACCACACACACACACACAAAACACCCACACCACAAAAACCCAACCACCCCCACACACACACACACACACACACAACACACACTCACACATATACTTTATAATACTTGTACGCCATACACATACCATTACAATAACTAGCATATCCACAATTAAATCCATATAACCATACATAAACATTACATACACATATAATACATAAATAATCATTAATTTCCCATATTCATTAATACATGTGGAGAAGAGAACTAGATTGGCACATCCTAGACCACAACCTCACTGATGAGATGGGGGGGGGCGGGGGGGGGAAAGCACGTGGAAGATTGGTGGATGAGCGAGCAGAGCGAGTCGGATCCGATGAAGATGCGCGGATCGATTACGTCGAGACACCGTGAGCAGCAGACGAGTGACGGAGCGACACGAGCGCCTGCTCCTCGTCCATACGAAAAATGAAACATTGATTCGAGAGACCGCAGTGACCCCATGCGGCCACGCGTTCACCGCAGATGGCCGACCATGGCATCCGTGGAGGGTAGAGAACTCGAAGGGGGGTAGGGACAGAGAACAGACGAGAGAGGTCGACATGCTCCACCCGAACAGTAGTACGTAGTGAGCCATCTTGAATGCCATCTGGCCGCGGATTGTGCGAGTGAAACCACGAACGGACGGTCGGGAGAAGATAGCGAGTCGGAGAGCGACTTTCCACCTTCTCCGTGCCGAGAGGTGCATCAGAGCAGGAGAGCTCTAAAGATTGAAGAAAGCAGCGTCTGAGAGGACGCCGTGAGGACCAAGCAACAGGGCGCGGAGGACGCAGAATCGGCGTGAGGTGCGCGCTAGGAGTAATGGAAGAGTCGAGAAATCCCAGCATGTTGCAACTCCGAGAACGAGCACCCCGCGGATGACGCGAGAATCACGGCTGAACAGAAACGGTCGATCGAAAGAGCTTAGAGGGTTGACGAACCAAACGTACCGGGGGATGGACTCCAACATGATGAAGAGAGGAACTTCTTGACGACAGCACCGAATGATGATGAACGTTGAGAATCGAGACAAGGCTCGAAGACGGTAGAGAGAGAACGAGAGTGGCAAGACCGACTAGTATCCCAGAGATCGACAAGACTGGACCGCCCTGGAGACTAGAACCGAGACTTTCCCGCTCGAGAGGGGGAGTATCACGAATGCACGATAGACCCTTGAGAACACATAAGAGTGATGACTGATGTGAAGATGAGGGTTGAGACATCGAAGTTCCTAACGGCCACGATTGCACCTACGATTACGGAGCACGGATAGAGAGCGTGAAGGAGAGAAGTGCGAGAAGAAAGAGCAGGATAAAGAGACCGACCCCCGACCACTTGAAGAGAGTAGATCCACCCAAGGAGAGAGCCGTGAGGAGAGAATGAGCAGTTAGCCTAGCAAATATTGAGTGAGTCATAACTGAGTCCGAGAGAGACGAACGACCGAGATCTAACCGAGAGGAACCTCGAATAGGACAGATGAGAGGATGACACGCAGATGGTAGCACGAAATGAGTTGTCCGAGATGTGTCAGTATCGATAGATTCTCCAGGAGAGAGAGTGAAGATGTGAGAGAGGAGAGAGAGAAGGTGTAATCTTTTTAACTGAGTTATAAGTTTATTGAAACAAATGCGTACTCCCCTTTTATGTTGCATAGTCCCCCAATCACTCCCCTTTTTCTTCCCTCCTGCTTCTTTTTACTCTTTTTCCTGGCTACTCTCTTCACTCTCTCTTCTCTATCTCCGGAATTCCTTTCTCTTTTCTGCCTGTTGTCTCTCTCCTCTCTTCCCTAATTCTATATCTCTTGTCTCTGTCTTTCGTTTTCTCTATCTCTCGCCTCTCTCTCCCCCCTGTCACTCTTTTCGTCCTTTTCTCTCCATCAGTCTCTCTGTAATGTCTGTCTTAGTCTAGGGCCTTTCTCTCTCTGTCTCTGTCTGCCTCTCTGTCTGCCTCTCTGTAATGTCTGTCTTAGTCTAGGGCCTTTCTCTCTCTGTCTCTGTCTGCCTCTCTGTCTGCCTCTCTGTAATGTCTGTCTTAGTCTAGGGCCTTTCTCTCTCTGTCTCTGTCTGCCTCTCTGTCTGCCTCTCTGTAATGTCTGTCTTAGTCTAGGGCCTTTCTCTCTCTGTCTCTGTCTGCCTCTCTGTCTGTCTGTCTGTCTGTCTCTGTCTCTGTCTGTCTCTGTCTCTCTCTCTATCTCGTTGTTGTTTGTTGTTGCTGTTGCTTTCTGTTAGGTTCTTTCTTTTTTTTTGATCTTGATGCTATCTCTGATAAGGGCGGGGACTGGATGTAAAAACGCACATGATTGCTTATTCTTTATCCTCGAAATAAGAGAAATTGACTTCGACTTGACATTGTCTTTTGACTGTCCCTCTTTTGGCAAGCGCGCGGACGCGCGCGCACACACGTGTGTATGTGTGTGTGTGTGTGTGTGTGTGTGTGTGTGTGTGGTGTGGCGGTCGTGCGTGCGTGCGTGCGTGCGTGCGTATGTGTGTATGTGCATGCACCGGTGTGTGATGTTAGCTAATATTTATTCTGTTGTGGCCATTTTCATATCTTGCGGAATCGCCAACAACTCTGACCAGACTGCTTGTGTGTGTGCAGCAGTGTGTACACGTTGGATAGTACAGTGCCTTCATCACTCCGTTCTTTGCACGTAGGATTATCTACAGTTTTGTCCACACCTCTCACGGCTATAGTCAGTTTCATCCGTGTGGTCTGTTTCCCCAGGTATATTAACATCATCCTCTTCTTGTAGGAGTCTGAGACATTTCTACTTTTCTTTGAGTTGCTCTGTTTTTTTTTCTCTGTTTGTCATCTTCGTCTAATTTATCTTGCTTGCTCAGTCCAGTGTCCTGAAGCTCTTTTTGTCAGGCTTAAGCTTGAACCGCGTTCCCTTCTCTCCCGTAGTGTGTGACTGATGGAAAAATCGGTCTTGTTTTTGTGTGGGGGTTTTAAACCTTGATGTTGAAAGCAGGGATGTTGATATGATGTTTGTCCTGTTAAGATTTTGTGTGCAATGCCACACTTTCGTGTTTTTCTTTTTTTATTTATTCAAAGTTGTTGCGTTTTTAGTTTTCTTTATGTAGATATATAGAAATAGCAATCTGAGCAGGAAGACTGAATTTCGTTGGTATGGTCTACTCTAACTTGCCTTAAGAAAATGTCATGCTAAAAATCACGTTTCATGAGTTGATTTTTTTGTAGCTTGACAATGTTAGTAGTCAGCACTCAACGGTGTAGACCGAACTGGGCACATCTCTGGTATGTTCCTAAAATGTTGATAGGGTATAGATATTTTAACCATCAACATCAGACTCTCATGATCCCCCGTGGGGATGCCAGGGGCCTGTCAGTATAAACAGTACCCCCACTTTCTGGAAATTCTGTGGTAGACATTCCCCCCTTTCTATCCCTGTTTTTATTCTGCTTTGTTCCATTTCTTCCTATCACCTCCTTTTTTGTCGATTTTTCTGTCTTCTTTGTCCATTCTCCGTCTATTTCCAGAAAGACTTTGAGGATAAAAATTTTCTCCCAAGCCGAAGTCGGATGCGCTGGGTCTGACTTGTCAGGCACTTAACGGTAGCGCAACGTATTTTCGCTCAAATACCAGACAGCAATAGTTGTTGTCTGAGCTTTCGACAACGAATAAGACTACTATGCCGTGTCTGTTGATCGTGGTTTCCAGTCATTCTGTTAGGCCTATGTGAATGGTTGAAAGTACTGGAAGTGTCATAGCTTTTTTCCTGGCCAAGTCGGATGTCACGGTTTGCATCATTATTTATTTTGAGTTTTTCAACGAATTCTATTTTAGGATGTGCTGATTGGTTCTGATATTCTGATCACCCAACTCCACCAAAAAGGGCATGTGATTCTGATACATATATGATTTCTTCTTTTAATCTCTTGATCGCGTGCTTACGTGTGATGTGTTTGTCTCACTGTATGTCTGTCTGCTTGTCTGTTTGTCTTTTCAGCAGGGGTATCACAGAATGACGAGTTGTCTCTTTCTCTGTACTTGTGTCAGTCTACATGTCTGTGTGTCTGGCCAACGTCTTTTTTTTTTCTCCTGACAAATTTATGAAGACTGTGTTGTGTGCTTCAGTGTACAGCTCATCTGAAGCACAGAGGGCTGCTCTGTCCAGCTTTCTATCTAATCTCATTTCACAGCGAATGTCACACAGGGAAATCCGCTTTTGTATTAGTCTGAGGCAAGATCTGTTTCTGCCTGTGTGTCTCTATTATCTCTCTTTTGTCTGTCTCTCATTTCCGCTTTGTTGGTTTTCTTTCTATCTCTTCTTTCTGGCTGACTGCTCTTCCTCCTCCTCCACTCTCTCTCTCTGTCTCTCTCTCTCTCTCTCTGTCTCTCTCTCTCTCTCTCTCTCTCTCTCTCTCTCTCTCTCTCTCTCTCTCTCTCTCTCTCTCTCTCTCTCTCTCTCTCTCTGTGTGCCCATCCTTTTATTTGTCCGTCTTCCATCTATAGGTACCAGTTCTGATCTTCCCGCTTTCCAGCTCTCTTTTTCCTTCACCTCCCTCTTCTCCAGCTTTTTCCTAGCTGGTGTTTTTCACTCTGGTTTTCCTCTGTGTCTGTAGTTTTGAGGAACAGCTCCTACCCACTGCAAAGAGCAGAAAACACTTGACGTGACACTGTCTGTCTGACCAGCTGTTAAAACGTGAAGTGCAAAAAGGCCAATTCAAACGTTGAGGGCAGTCTACAGGCCGCAAGCTGGTCTGTGGAGACCGGGAATTCCCGTGTAGGGAAGTAGGGGCCTGTCACTATATATAGCATCCTCATCTTCAGGAAATTCATCAGTCCCTAAATTGGAAAGCTCCGCTGGGACGTTAATTCAAATCACAACAACAAGAAGAAATTCTGTGCCAGGAATTCTCTCTTTTGTAGTCTCCTTTTTGTCTCTGCTTTTTTTTTCCATCCTGTCAGCCTCTTCTTGTCTAATTTCTGCCTTCTTGGTCCATTCTCCTGTCTTTTTTATATAGAAAGAATTAAAAGATAACAATTCTCTGCCATGCCGCAGTTCGGATGCACTGGGCACTCAACGGCAGCACAACGCATTTTCGTTCATACGACAGTCAATAATTGTTGTCTGAACGTTCAGCGAGGAAAAAGAAGACAAGAAGACAAAGAAGAAGCCGAAGAAGAAGAAGAAGAAGAAGAAGAAGAAGAAGAAGGAGAAGAGGAGAAGAAGAAGGAAGTAGAGAAGAAGAATGAAGAAGAAGAAGAAGAGAATGGAAGAAAGATTGAGAAGAAGGAAGAAGAAGAAGAAGAAGAAGAAGAAGAAGAAGAAGAAGAAGAAGAAGAAGAAGAAGAAGAAGAAGAAGAAGAAAATCAAGAGAATGCAATGGTTGTTTATAACATTGCTGCTTTTGATTTGCAGCTAATTGTGCGATTTAATCTGAACTATGATTCGCATCAATAGGATACATTGAAAACTCTGATAAGGTCTTTGAGTTCATTAGGGGGAGGGATGGGGATGGGGACTATCAACATGATTGGATTGGAGTGGAGACGTGATAGGAAGTCTTTGATTTTTGGGGGGATGGGGGTGGGGGTGGGGGTGGGATGAATGTTTTTTTTTCCGATGACAGAAGTTGAGTTCTCAAATAATTTGCATTTTTGAGAAAACACTAACAGTGCATCCTTGTAACAAAGATAAAACCAAAATCAGATTTACCACTGAGCAAAAGCACATACAACTGCGTGTTATTGTTTACTCAATAAATTATGCCTTCTTGTGTGTGTTGTAGCAGACGACAGGTGAAAAAGAAAAACCTGCAATAATTGCTCTTACCTGAAGAGGTGTGAACGTCAAGCGGCACTGAGGTGACGTGACAAAATTGGACGTGAATAATTGATAGATAATTCCGCGGGGTGGCCATCTTTTTCTCGGTCCCCTGGAGCTGTGTCATACAGCCATGTGTGCAACAACGCTAGCAGGCTTTCAGAGCTCTGTTTTCTTGGGGTTTGTGTTTTAGGTAACCTACTGTTTCAGTGATCCATATTGCTCTGTGTGAGTGTGTCACTTTGTTTGGGTTTCTGATGTTAATGAAATAAGTAACCACATCTTAGAATGAATGTTGGTTGATTTATTTATTTTAGAATGAAATGTTGGTTGAATTTATTTATTGATTTATCTATTCATATTATTTTATTTATACCACTTTATGTCACAGCAGATTTCTCTGCGTAAATTTCGGGCTGCTCTCCTTCGGGGAGGCGCGTTGCCACAAGCGCAGCGCCTACCACATTTTTTTTTCCTGTCTGCAGTTGTATTTGTTTTCCCTATCAGAGTGCCTTTTTTCTACAGAATTTTTATAGGGACAACCCTTTTTGTTGCTGTGGGTTCTTTTACGTGCGCCTAAACAATGATGTGTAACATAGGGGACCTCGTTTATGGTTTCATCTGAAGACTAAAAAACCCAGACCACCACTCAGGGTTTAAAATTTGGAGGGGTGGATGCTTTTTGGGTTTTGATTGTGAGTTGGTGTGTGTATCTGGTCCCAGACCAGCTTTCAAAACTTCCTCTGGCCCCTCTGCCATAGAAACTGTCATTCCCATGTCGGATCGGCCAGCCATAAAACCCAAAGCTGCCCCAAAAGGAATTTCAACACCTAGAGGCGCACTCTATCGTCTTCCGAGATGAAGGCTGCCAATGGTTGGGTGTCCCCCCTACCCCCGTGTTTTCCTTTTCAGTTTGGTCACTCTTTTGGAACAGTGGGGTTTGACACAAACCCGAAATTTCCACTTAAACTCTCTGTTTTGTTTGGAAAAATTTTAAATGAGCGTATTTCTTTGTTAAAATTTGAGTCATCGTCAACCCTTAAGCGCCTGACAAAGTCCACCAGAAAAACATAAACAGCAATGTTGATAACGACGGTTTTGGTATTTGTGAAATGGGTGCCGTTTGCACGCCCTTTAGCTTCAGTACAACCCCCCCAGTTTACCCAGCTGTAAATGGGTACCTGCCTCTTTAGGATCAGGGAAGGTAAGGAAGCCAAGGGAAAAAGGGGAAAAGTGGGCGCCACCCCCCCAATATGTGGCTCCTAGAGAAGCTGAGGTAATGATGCCTCCGGCCGAAACGACCTCCTAGGTTTTGGTGGACACCTTTACCGTCCCCCTTACCTGCCTTGGGTGGAGAATTTGTTTCCCTGGTTTTTTACCCACGTGGGTGTGTTTTGTCTATGAAACAAGGATCGATTAAGTGGAGCACAGAGATTATAGAAAAGCCCTGAAAAAAGGGTCATTTTTGACAGAGTTTGGTTTCCCAGTGCCTCCCACCAGTCTGGCCGGCGGGCCCCGCGAGTATCCCCCACATGGGAAAATGAGCGGAGGTGAAAAATTTGATCCCCAGTCTATAACTCCTTTGTATTTCTTTACCAGGATCCCAGTTCTGGGCGCGGCAGAACCCTTTCCTGCATTTTTCAGCACTTGTTCCTGGGGAAGACTAGAGAGTCATTTCATTTTCCCCGGTTTCCCTTTTGCTGACAAAAGTGTGCAGAAGATCTGCTGATAAAATGGAAACCTTTCCTCGTCCCGGGTGAATTTTGTCACTGCTGTGTTTTTTTCCCTTCCTCTCCTGCTCACTTTCATGTCTGGTTTTTAACTGCTGTAGCAGCCGAGAGATTTTAAAAAATTTTTAATTCAATCCATGGGGCCAGAAGTCGTTTGGGGTTTGAATCTTGGGGGGGTCGTCTGTTGTAAAAAGGGTAGGGGGAGATTTTTTAGCATTTCCAGGTCAACTTCAAGTGCAAACCCTCCAAATGCCTTTATTACCGTCAATTTTTATACCCTACACAGAAGATGAAAAACGCACTTTAAAAGAAACTCAAAAATCATGTCAGCGTTTGGTGGGTTACGGAAATACGAGCATTCTCACAGCATTACATCCCCCGAAGTCAGAATGTGGCTACCCTTTAAAGTAGGCAAAACCCGGGTTTCCCCTACACATCAAACTCCCAACACTGGTGAACCTCGAAAGCTTTAACAGAAGAATTTGGAAAAAAAAATTCTTGGTTTCAATATTTTTAAAGGGAAAGAAAAAATAGAGGAAATGCTCTTTTGTCTCTGTTTCTGTTCTCTCTGATTCGTTTTGATGCAAAAATTTTGGTTATGTGTGTAGGGCCTTTTTCCCTTTCTGTGTTTGAAATAAAGAGTGTCCTACATGCATGTTTTTAGGTTCTTAGCTACAAAAAATGTTGACGATTTGATAGATTTGAAATTTTAAATTTCCCAGTGACAGTTGCAGTCTTTGAAATACTCTCAGTCTCTGAATCGGGTGATTTCGCTTGGACTCTAACTTAATCATACACCCAAAACCAAATTTGAAGAACCTCCCGCCCTGCCCTTCCCCAAAGTAAATACATGTATCATGGTTTCCTGCTTTGAGGGTGCTGGATTGAAATATCGATTTTAACTTTTTGTAGAGATTAATGATTGTTTTCTCTTTAATTTAAAAAAGCATCTACGCTCCCCCCACCCCTCCCCAGAATCAGAAAAACCCCTAGTCCAGAAATGATATTGTTTCGTAAAAAAAAAGGGAAACAAAACAAAAAATCACATGTCCCAATTTTTTACATCCATGTATACGAATATTCTCGATATCTGTTTTTGTCTCATTCGTTTCTCCATCCCTTTTGTATTTTTGTTTTTCCCGTGACAAAAAATCGACTCTAGAATTGCAGAAAACATACATTAATCAATGCAGAAAAAATAATAAAATTAAAGTCGGAGGGAAAAGCAAAAAACAACTCCACCTAAAATTAACGAGCAAAAAAAAGCAAAAAAATAGAAAGGGATTGATGAATAAAAAAAAAAAAAGCTGTAGAGATGTCCTCAGTGTCGTCTGTGTCTTTTTTTACTGTACATTTTCGGTTTGTAATTTTTTTTATAGGTGAAACCCAAAACCCAAACAAACCAGCCCAACCCCAAACCCAAATTCATCTATCACTCCACCCCTTTCTCTCCCTAAACCACCCCACCCACCCACCCATCCACCACCCACCCACCCACCCATCCATCCATCCATCCATCCATCCATCCATCCAATCCATCCATCCATCCATCCATCCATCCATTCACCCACCCCCCACCCCCCTAACCGTCCGTCCGTCTGTCCGTCCACCCCCCCCCCCCCATCCATCCCACTAAACCCCCCCCACCCCACCCATATTATCTAGTCCATCCATCCATCCATCCATCCATCTACCCATCCATCCCATCCATCCACCATCCCATCCATCCATCCATCCATCCATCCATCCATCCATGAGGCAGACAGGCAAGCAAAAAGGGGGCACACGTAAAGTAAGCAGAAGGAGCTTTGGTGATGACGGTGATACATTGTGTACATACATGGTGCACAATATCGATGGTGCGTGGGATGGGGGTGGGGACAGAAAAGACGCCACACCCTCAGTTGCAGCAGCAAGAAGGAAACCTGTTTTCTGTTCTAGGTCTGAGAATTTGAGTTGTTGTAACTCCCTCCCATACCCCCACCCCACACCTTTCCCGTCCATTTATGAGGGATGGGTTTATCTTCTGTACTACTTGAATCTTTCATGATTGTCTCTACTGAAAGACGGAATTGTATGTACGTACCACTAGCTTAGAAGTATGCGTCATTGTCTCTGTTGATATCGTTCCTGTTCTTCATTGTTTTACTGAAAGACGGAATTGTATGTAGGTACCACTAGCCTAGAAGTACGTCTCATTTGTCTCTGTTGACATCGTTCATATTATTCACTGATTCTTGTAGAGTCATATGAAAAGTATAGACAAGGCACTAGACACCTTCACACAGTTATTCATTATTGTGAACTTCCTGGCTGAGGGGTTGTGGGATCAAGTCCCAGACGTAGCTGCCCTCTACAGCATTGCTACTTTTAGTGTCATACCTGGTCATACCATAAAGAAAGCAAGTTTCGATGAAGTGTTTCATTGTGCCTAATTGTCTTACAGTGATTTCAGTTTTGGTTTGTTCCTTTGCTTCAGTACCAGTGGCGAGTTCATGTAAAAGGTCTACTAGGGGTGGATTGATGGAGAGGATTGTTAAAGACAACGTGGCGATGGTTACCGTTCTAGAATGGGTTCTCTCTCTCTCGTCTCTCTCTCTCTCTCTCTCTCTCTCCTCTCTCTCTCTCTCTCTCTCTTCTATCTCTCTCTCTCCTCTCTCTCCTCTCTCTCTCTCTCTCTCTCTCCTCCCTATCTTTCTTAAAACTTGAAGATATCATAGCGTGTTACTTCATTTTTCATCACTGAGGAATTTTTCACAATACCTAGAGAGGAGCTATGCTAATCACGACACGTCCAAACAAGGGAGGAGTTATGTTTTATCATATCTTTCAAGCTGTATGCTGTGTATGTAGAGCACGGGCAGTGACGTGGCCAAAGCAACAGATATACACTCTGTCCCTGCTGTGACCGTAAATTGTGTTAGCTGTGTGTACTCCTTGTTGTTAGTTGTTAGTTGTTGTTGTTATGATTAAAATTAACGTCCCGGCGGAGATTTCCGATATAGGGACCTGGTGTGTACTCCAACAACTCAGCCCTGTACATCAGTACAGTGCCATTGTAAACACCTCCTCTACACCCTCTCATCCTCCACTGTCAGTTATGGATCAGGGTTGTTGTGACGCAAATTGAAGTGGTAGGTTCACGTCACACGACATCTGCACTGGTCAAGACTGGACCTACAGGAAACGGCTACAAGGAGTGGAGACGAAGAGGCAGACAGAGAAAACGATGGTGAAGACAACATCAGAGAGTGGACTGGCCTTGGTGGAAGGACTTGCCATGGAAAGCTGTAAAACCATGAGGAATACAGGAAGCTGGTTGTGAAATCTTCCAGTTGTACCCCGACGGTCTACTAGACTAATAGGATAGGTTTGTGACATCCCATTCTCCTACATCAATGGGCTCAAAGTGCTGCTAACAGCAGACGCCAGGTCCGATAAAACCAGAAGACACGACCACGCTACCATTGGCCCTTTATAGCTGATGTTGTGTCGTAGAGACCTCCAGGCAGACAGAAAAAATAACGGGGACAGTTGGTGAGATGGTGTCTAAATAGGACTGTAGGTTCATCTTTATTTTCTTTCGGTCAGAATTTGCTTGAATAAACCATTATCCTCAGTTCCAGTGGTGACACCTCTATAAACATTCCTCTGTTGCTTCTGTATACTGTTCTCATGGTCTTCTCAATGGCAAAAGTGTTTGTCATAAGATAGATTATTTTTGTGTCCTTCGTTGAAAAGAGTACACACACCATCATTGCAGTGGAAAAAGAAGGCTCATAGACTAAAAGATCAAAATCAAACTGTTAAAAGAAAAAAAATTCTTGGTTATACAGGAATTCATTTGTGCCCATATTTTAAATATTAAAAACAGAAGTAACAAATATTCTGTTCAATGTTTGTATTTAAGCAAGCACTGGTTAATGTCTGAAAGCCCATTGAATAAATCTTAACTGTCAATAGTTCATCCCAAAAAAAACAATTAAAGGGAAAACAACTAGCAACTACCCCAAGCAACGGCACAGTCATAAACAAAAAGTGTTCTAGTAAAAAGTGATAGAAATATTAGAAGCCACAGATGTTAAAAACCAGCTTTGTGTGTGTGATGCAGAAATAACAGTTTTTATTCCTTTCTAGTATAAATCAACATTTTGCAACATTTTAGCATCATTTGTGTTTTTCCTTAGTAAATTATGTAAACACATAAACAGTAGATACCCAAAGGTCCCTCACAAATGTTGCGCTGGAAATGTGCACAAGCAATATGGGGAAAACAACAACAATATGCTCTATTTTCTCACCGTGCCCTTAAGCCAGAGCCTTTGTTTCTTTCAGGGGATCATCACACAGCCTGTTGTCATTTGCCGTCACTCCTGTATCATGTTTCTGCAGACAGGATGCTAATGAAAATGCCCAGGAGCCCGGGGCAGGGGCAGTGTAAAGGAGGAGAGCCATTAGCTGTGCATAAAGCCTGGCCTCTCGTGACATCACCACCCTTTGCAGGTCCCCTGAGTATGGATATTGCATTGGTGACCTCCCAACCTGCTCGGATATGTCAGTGAATGGAAGCACAGCCACCTAGAAAACCCAACAACAACAACAGAAGCAGTATCATATCATTGACACAAAGGGGGAAAACGGTGGTAGTATGGAATACATCAAAGAAAAATAATAATAGCAACGCTTTAGAATTCATCAAAGCATGCCCCCAAACCCAAACCAAATCAAAAAACCTCTGATAAAATGAAACTGATTGAGACTAAAAATATCAGCATTTGATTTCAGTGAATGGAACAGTATCACTCAGTTCTTTAAGAAAAAAAGAAAAAAAAAACCTATTTAAAATATTGTAAAATGGAGACTATTGTTGAATCCATGAGGAAGTCAAAACATCAGTATTATTGATGTCACCAAAAGTAAAAACTGCTGCAGCTCACAAAGGAAGGAAAACAGCAATGCTATTGATTCCCCAGAAGAGCAGGAAACGGAAGTACCACTTTAAGTCATAGAAAAAAGGAAAACAGCAGAAAAAGCAGAGAAAGAATATAGCAGCATCATCAGTCATTCTAAAATGAGAAGACAGTAGCACCATCAAACTTATTGGAAAAGGAAGACAGTCAAAAGTGAGACTAGCTTAAGGAACGAGTGTCTTTCGCTAGAAATGAGATTTGGACAAGGCCTCATCTAAAGAAGTTTGGAATGTGGATGTAGTTATAGTACCGTCCAGTACAGGTTAAGCAACATTCAACACTTAAGGTATATGAAAAATATGACTGCTCATTTGGAAAGGTGACAACACTTCTTTTTATACGAAGAAGGTTACCATCTGCAGTTTATGTCTTAACGTGAATATCACGACATCTTTGATTGTCTTTGAACAGTTCTGAATTTTACAGACAAATTTTAATTTTTTTGTGATTGTTGCCAATTCTGAACATAAACACCCAATGCAGAGAAAGCAATTCTCAGGGGTCCAGTTGTTGTATTGTTTTGCTAAACAACCACATCGTGCTTGTCCTAGTTTGCTATGTTTGTTTTGCGCGCTCGTGTGTGTGTGTGTGTGTGTGTGTGTGTGCGTTGCGTGCGTGCGTGCGTGCGTGCGTGCGTGCGTGCGTGCGTATGTGTGTGTGAGGGGAGTGTGTGTGTGGGGAGTGATGTGTGTGGAGTGTGTGTGTGTGTGAGAGAGAGAGAGAGAGAGAGGAGAGAGAGGAGAGAGAGAGAGAGAGAGAGAGAGAGAGAGAGAGAGAGGAGAGAGAGAGATGAGAGAGAGAGAGAGAGTAATGTTTGTAAATTGAATATAAACGTTAACAAACCGTATTTACGTATTGCGTTGCTGTTCCCCGAGCCCCCTGTCTCCTATTTTCCCGCAACTCCCCCCCCCCCTCTTTTTCTTATCTGTTACTCTCTCTCTCTCTCTCTCTCTCTCTCCTCTCTCTCTCTCTCTCTCTCTCTCCTCTCTCTCTCTCTCTCTCCTCTCTCTCTCTCTCTCTTCTCTCTCTCTCTCTCTTTCCAGTCCTTGTCTGATGTCTGTCTTATTCCCTGTCTGATCTCTGTTTTTCTCTTTCTCTTTCAAATACGGGCCACGAATATGTGTGTGTGTGTGTGTTGTGTGTGTGTGTGTGTGTGTGTGTGGTGTGTGTGTGTGTGTGTGTGTGTGTGTGTGTGTGTGTGTGTGTGTGGTGTGTGTGTGTGAAACGAATTCCTACTTTAGGGTGTTTCGACATGTTCTGATGTTTTTCATCACCTCAAAAGCATACAACAAGTATTAGGCATATAAGATTTCTTCTTTTGATCGCTGGGTCGTGTGCACAATTATGATAGGGTTATCTGTCTGTCTGTCTGTCTGTCTGTCTTTATTTCTCTCTGCTTGTATATCTTTTTTTAGCATGGGTAACAAAAAAAAGACGAGTTGTCTCTTTTCTTTTTAAACCTCTCTTCAAATGGTGGTGTATTTTGGCTAACGTCTTCTTTTGAGCGTTTGATTTCTTGAACATTTGGGCGACGACTGTGAAAAACGTGTCTACTGTAACCCAGTTTACAGTTCATCTGGAACACACACAGGGGCCGTTCTGTCAGGCTTTTCTAATGTCATTTTTACAGCAAACTTCGCTCTGGGAAATGCCTCTGTGTATATTGTTTGTCTGAGACAAATTCGGTCTGTGAATCTCTGTCTTTGTCTGTCTCTTGACCTCTTCCTTCCTTCCTTCCCTCGCTTCATCTCCCTACACGGGGGGCGGATAGCCTAGTGGTCAGAAACATTGCGCTCGCAATTTGAAGACCCGGGTTCGGTCCGGTCGAGGAAATTTCTCCTGGAGTTAACATCAGTGCTGACTCCACTCTCCCCAAAAGTCCTTGGATGAGACTTTTAAACCGAGGCCCGTGTGCGAACGCACGCAGAACATCTTGCGCACACGTTAAATCCTGTTCCGCTTTTC
>JASPKP010000549.1:40000-42499 GCA_030674155.1 Stramonita haemastoma | reverse complement strand
ACACAAGCACGCATTTTAATTATTTATTTATTTATTCTTTTATATCGGGGAAAAACAGAATAAGCAATCATTTTGCTTTTTTTCTTTCCGGTCCCCGGGGGTGCATGCATTTTTTGTAAATTTTGGTCATCTTTTCCCCCCGGCACACGATGGCCTCTCTTACGAAAAGCGGAACGGGAAATTTAACGTGGGGGGGCAAGATGTTCTGACTTACAGGCATGCTCGCAAGTGATTTGTAAGGTAATCTAGAGGCAACATACCTCCCCTAGAAACCCAAAAGGGCCCAAAGGTTCAAAGTGTGTGGTGGTTTAACCCCCATGTGTCCCCAAAAACTTTTGGATTATCAGTAGACTATGCATGGTGGTTGAGTGAAAGGGTTTTGGGGATGAGAAAAACAAATTAAAAAAAAAAGGGGACCCATGTGAAACACGTTTTTAAACCCTTGTCCCTTTGTCAAAAAACCCACAGCAACAATATATTTTATATATTTTTATATTATATTATATATATAATATTTATATATACACAAATATTTTTCTTTTGTGTGTGTGTGTGTTGTGTGTGGGGTGGTGTGATAGTCCCAGTAGCCGGGAAATAAAGGGCCCGGGGAGGGAAAGCCTGGGGAAAAATGCACAGCAACCAGGCAACAGGGACTCGGGGAAAAAAGTCGCTAGGAATCTTCTTTTATTTCATCCCGTACGTTCCCTCTCTGCTGACTAGCTGACACTGACTCTCTCTCTCTAACGACTTTCACTCTCTTACGCACACATCCTCCTTCATTTGCATTTTTTTTGGGGACCGTAAAGAAAGCACCACGAAGCTGCAACGGAATCAGGTGGTTTGATCCAAAATGGAGGACATTTTGTGTTTTCTCATGCAGCTTCATTGGTGATTATCTTTTCGTCCCCGTCACCAGACTACACAATTTTTATATCAAAATAAACTAGAGAATTGGAATTTTGATATACAATATTGCATTTTTATCAACAATTGTATGGCTGGAAGCTAACAGTAATTAAAGCATCTAAGTAGACCTACGTTTAACGGCATTAAGTGACAACTTTCAATAATTAACTACTGAAAACCTAACAAGACAAAATATTTCATGACTGAGAGAGGAAAAGTGTTATCCAAGATTGCTATACATGAACATATCATTAGCCAAAGATGTCAGCAATAGAAGATGTTTATCCCTAAACAGCGATGCAAAAACACACATATCTATGCTGATCTGCTGCACATGCAGTTTTCTTCATTCCAAATTGTAAGCAACATCAACAGCGTTTAACGTCATAGCCTATGTGGAAAGACGTCATATTTCGTAGGATCTAGCCTAGTATTGCTCAAACTGAACAATGTAAGTATCTAAATGAAGTTTTTTTTCTGTATCAACCAGCCTCCATTGTGCAGTGGTTAGCGCCTTGGATTTCGAACTGGAATGTCACGAGTTGGATTCCCATAAGAGTCATAGGGATTTATCAATTCTGGCTGGCTCCTATCCAGAGCTAGCCGCCGCTGTAGTCTAGTGGTTTCGGCGGTGGACTCTAATCTAAAGGTTGCGGTTCGATCCCAGCTTTCGGCTATGGCGTTGTGCCCATGGAAAAGGCACTTTACAGCTATTTTCTCACCCCACCCAGGTGTAAAAGGGGTACCAACCTTGTGTTGGGGGTTAACCCTGTGATAGACTGGCGTCCTATCCAGGGGGGAGTCTATGACTCTCAGTCGCTTTTTTTTAACCTATCCAAAGTGTGCTGTGGGCTCAGTGGGAAGACTGGACCACACAGTCGAGCTTCATCCACTTTAGGGATGCAAATTTGAGAATGTTGCTCAGATTACCTGACCAACATTGTATATGTCCCTATCTTTCATGCCAGGTTCAGCTGGGAATTTTGATGATAGTAAGCATAGAGTACAGCCCTGTCAAGTAGTCTCAAAGCAGATGCACTTCCATAACAGCAGCATTGCATCATTATCATCACCAATGATCAACATGTGATAATAAAAAATGCCTCTGATTCTGTAGCCCCCATTGCTCTGGTCTCATAGTGACCTGAGATTGGTTTCTCCATACACTTCTGTGCGTGTGGTGAGTTTGTGTCAAAGCATTTGGGGTTGGAGATTTGGGGTGTTGGTCATTGGAGAGACATTGTGGTGGTCGCCACCTCAGGTGGGTGACTCCCTCAGTCTAGTTCTGCGAGTAAGTTAATACTATCGTTAGTAGGGGGATTAGTAGGTGGTGTCCTGCATATGTTAGCTCAGAACAGGCACCACTGAACACCACCAAAGTGACCCAACAGCAGTGCAGGGCTCCTCTGGCTGGTGGCCCTACTGGAAACTGATATTGATGGACTCCTTGTAGACTCCAAACTCTGAGGATGAGACATAATGAATCTGGGTATGGCTGGGGTAGGGAGATTGAAATGAGTGGCATGAGAACAGCAAGACAGGGACGTCACAGAAGATGAGGCAGCAATCCCTCCCTCCCCCCAAAAAAACAAA
>JASPKP010000549.1:20000-35000 GCA_030674155.1 Stramonita haemastoma | reverse complement strand
TTCTTTCCAGTTTGACAAAAAAATCGAAATAAATGTCAAAGTCATTCGGAGGAGACTATAAACCAAGGCCCCATGTGCGAACGCACACAGAACATCTTGTGCACACTTTAAAACCCTGTACCACCTTTCGGAAGAGCAGACAATCGTGTGCAGGTAGGAGTGGATGACAAAATTATACCCAAAAAATATATAAATAATCAGTATGCACACAGGTGTCGTATTTTAACACCATCCCTGAGAAAAAATCGGAGAGTTGAAATCCCAGGGCGGTTTAGGGCTGTATATGGCAACGTTCTGGTGGCTCCGCCACGGCACTGGAACCATTCGTATCGGTCATTGCCTTTCCAATGAACCATTCCAGTGGCGTGGAGACGGGGGTCTGCTGCATGGGTAACAGCTTGCCCTCCATACTTACCTACCCAGGCTTTGTGCTCTGAAGACTAGAGCGCAATTGCATAGTCTTCCAAGACTAATGGGTTCCTACAACTACTACTACTACTACTACTACTACTACTACTACTACTACTACTACTACTACTACTACTACTACTACTACTACTACTACTACTACTACTTGATTTGGCATGAAGCTCTCAAAATGTGTACTGCATTTCGAATCATACATGTTTTTGCATGGTTTATTGTTGTTCATGAAAAATGCGTTACATATCTTCCAGTCTTTAATATTTGAACTTTTGATAATACTTTGCCAGGCTTTCAAACTGTAGTTAGATTTTAGAAGCTATGTTTGTATAAACCCAAATGTTTTAAATGTGCTTTTTACTGAATTTTCTTGATGTGTACACATATTTGTGGTTACTTTTTTTACTTCTGTTTTACTAATAAATGGTCTTCTTTCAAAAACGTAGTTTGTTTGTGATGTGACTGTATGAAGGCAGGATCTGTAATGGGCATGAAGATCTGATCGCTGATAAGTGAGTGCTTAAAATAATCATTACACTTACTTACTTACTTACTTACTTACTTACTTACTTACTCAGGCACGCACGCACGCACGCACGCACACACATACACGCGCACACACACACATACACACACACACACACACACACACACACACACACACACACACACACACACACGGGTTTGAATTCCATTGAGATTTTTCCTCTGGAGTTAACATTAGTGCTGACTCCACTTCTCCCAAAAATCTTTGGGATGAGACAGTAAACCAAGGCCCCGATTGTGAGCACACCGAGAACATCTTGCAGATAAGTTAAATAATTTTCCGCTTTTTGTAAGAGTAGGCCATCGTGTGCAGGAGGGAACAGATTACAAGATTTACAAAACTGCATACACACGGGATTTGGTTGTAACAAGGCATATGGGTGTTTATTCCATTATCCTAGAAAAAGAATCAATGAATACATTAATAAATAAATTTATAAAATGAACACACACACACACACACACACACACACACACACACACACACACACACACACACACACACACACACACACACACACACACACACATACACACACACCCCTGTGTAAATCTGTCAGTATTTACAGCTGAACTGGTTGCAATTTTAATGGTTTTAGCATATGTGCTAGATAACCCATGATTATTGTTTTTTTTTCCATGTCTTACTTTGTGTGGATTTGAAATCAGTTTTATATGCCATAAAATCTGCAGATTACAAGAATCATTCAAAATTTATATAAGATATGAAACACACAGTCCACCTTCTAAGTTTAAGAGACATGTTTGTTACTCTTCTTTGGGTTCCTTCACACATTGGATTGTACTCTAATGAATGGGTTGATTGGGCTGCTAAGAGAGGTGCGAGCAATAGAAGTGGAAACAGTGAGCTACATATTCCTTCATCTATCAAAGAAGGATATCATTTGTTAGAGCAAGCATCCTTAAGCAAGTTTAATGAAATAATACAAAAAAGAGCAGTTTGCAAAATGGGTTCCAACCTGGTAAAATTTGTGGAGGACAGTGCTCTTCTTAGACCATGATCTAGGAGAAGGAAACCTCCCCCCCCCCCCCCCCCCCCTACCAGGGGATTTTTGACTTTGTTTTTCTGAAAGCTTATGATGTTGGGAGAAGCATTTGACATGTTACCGGCTGGTAAACAGGTTATTTCAGGAGTGAGAGGTGTATCAACAGTGCATTTTGCCCTCTTTGCGCCCTATATTTAGGTTTTTGGGGTAGGGATGTTCAGGCTGCGATTATTGCACAAAATCTGGCTTAACTTCTCATAATTTTATTGTGAATAGCATCTAGCATAATTTTCCCGATTATATAGGCACAGTTTTTTGCTGACATATTTAAAACAAAACTACAGTGATGACTTCAGTGTGCCGTCGTCTGAACGCCACGCAGCTGAAATCTGTCTTACCACTCAACCACAGCCGAGCGCTGTTCCGTTCCCTCGCCATCAGTTGAGCGGCACTTTCTCATCTCACGCCTTGTGCGTCCGGTGCCAGAAGTGTATCCAACTATCAGTGTGTTCCACAAAGTATGAATAAATAAGTCTAGATCAAGATGTTATTATTGATCAGAGAATGTCTGTAACACACATTAAGTACTGCAACAGCCATAAGTATAATTAACGAAGAGGATATGTTAACAACAGGCTTTGAGTCTGTAAGTATAATTAACCAAGACAGGGATTTGTCAATGATTTTTTTTAGTTTCAATTTTGTTTCCTCAAGAAATTACACATAATATGTAGATCAGTGGCAAGCATGTGCACGCATGTAACACACACACACACACACACACACACACACACACACACACACACACACACACACAACACAAACACACATCACACACACACACACACACACACACACACACACACACCACAGCACATACAAGTGACACACGATAACACACATCTACAAATAGAACAAAGCTGAGGTAGACCATCAGCTGCATTGCCCACGGCCTTGGTGAAGAAAAAAAGGAAGGAAAAAAACCGCGGTCATAATTCGTTGTTCTTCTCAGTTCTGCGTCCTCCACCACAAACGTTGACAGAAATGGGGATAAGGCAAACTGTTGTGTAGTACTTTTAGTATCCATTTACCCATCATGTTTCAGGTCATTTTATTTCATTTAGTTTTATTTTTATTTTATTCTTTTATATCGAGGATAATGGAATAAGCACTCATGTGCTTTTTTTTCATCTAGTCCCCGTGTGTATGCAGTTGTGTAAATATTTTCATCTGTTCCCACCGGCACACAATGGCGTACTCTTACGATAAGCGGAACAGGATTTAACACGTGCGCAAGACGTTCTGCGTGTGTTCGCACACGGGGCCTCGGTTTACTGTCTCATCCAAAAGACTTTTGAGGAGAGTGGAGTCATTGGCAAGTGTGTAGTCTCTCACTGAAAGTGTATTTCACCTTCCCCATGTGACGTATCCTGTATAAAATGAACATTTCAACATGGCAGATGAACATCCAGTGACATTCGAAAGTACACCCAAGTGCAAAAGAAAAACTACCAGGGGTGGGAGAACCTGTATAATTCATTTCCAAAATAACAGAAAAGAAAAGACTGTAACTCCACTAACTGAAGAAAGCAACAAAAAACCTTCAAAAGTCTCTTCCCTTGATGAGATGTTCTTCAGATGTGGCATGTCATAGACTAGATGAGATTTGTAATTGTATTCCAGAAGACCTTGACTTTACACGCCATGGTTATCACAGAAGCTGTTATGCACGGTTTACAAGTGTGAAATTTGCCAGGAAAAGAAAGCATGAGACAGGTAGTGAAGAGGTTGCGGGACCATCAAAACCTAAAAGGACTGTTGTTACTTCAGGGCCATTGCTTCCAAAAGACAGTTGCATTTTATGCAAGAAGAAATTAAAAAAGAAAGTTTCAAAAGGGGTTCCATGCTTTGGAAAACTTGTAAAATGTGTAACCAAGACAGCAGAACAGTCTATACAGGATGCAGCCAAAACTAAACAAGATGACATTTTCAATCATTCTCAAGATACAGATCTTGTAGCACGTGAAGCTCACTATCACGAGGGTTGTAGAAAAGACTATCTGAGATGTGAAGACAGGCATGCTGAAACATCAGCAGACCAGAAAGCTACTGAGCGGCTACAGATACACGAGGGGGGATTTGAGTACATATGCGAGTATAATGAAAATGCAATAATCAGAGGTTCACAGGTGGAGAGAATGACCATGCTAGGTGAGAAGTACTGTGAATACATGCAACAACATTGTCCTGACTTCTACAACCCAGGATACAATACTTACAAACTGAAAGAAAAAATAATGAAACATTTTGGCTTCAGAATTAGATTCTGGGCTCCGAACCACCGCAGTGATCTTGTTTATTGTGATGAACTTGCCCAGGGTCAGGCAGTTGAGACAGCATTTGTGTCAGCAGCTTCAGAAGAAAGACGTCTTGAGGAATCTGCATAATTATGTTCTTCGCCAATACATTATGGATGCTTTCAGGGCAACACCTGATATGCCATGGCCTCCTTCTGCAGAATTTCTTCAGTCTGATCCGTTAAACCTCCAGATATCCTCACAGACTTTCTAAAAACACTGCTATCTGGAAAGAGTAGTTCTATGGAGCAACCCAAAACCACCAGATTGGCATCCTTAATTGCCCATGACATATGCTAATCTGTGACAGGAGGGAAGTGGAAAATGCCTTAACATGTTTTGCTTGGAATGTCTGTCAGACGTGTAACTGGCAGCTCTGAAAGCATAAGTCTGTTGAATAGGTTTGGTCTGTCTTGTTTTTAAAATATGGGACAGGTGTTTCTTGTACAGTGGTGACATTAATATATGTTGATAGTCTGTTTAATACCCTTTATTTTGGTACCAAATTTGATATGAGTGTGTAAGAACAATATATTTATATAAATAAAGTAAATTAACCTCACCTCCTAAATATTTGCCTTCTGAATGGTTACTATATTGAATTACTTGTGTATCCTGAAATAACCTGGTTACAGGAGGGTAACATATACCATGAAACGTTAAAATAAACAAAGTTTCAGAAAAAATGCACCTATAAATCCCCCCAGGGGGGTAGGGGGGTCTATGAGGGGACCAAGGTCTATATAGTCTAATCGAAGGACTTTTGGGGAGAGTGGAGTCAGCACTGATGTTAACTCCAGGGGGAAAATCCCCTTGAACGGGAATCAAACCCGGGTCGTTAATGTAAGAGATATTTAGCCAGGGCCAGTTGTCATAATTTTCTGATAACTGTCAGAAGGTTCAGACTTTTCCGAGCTTCAGTATTTAAATATTTAATACTGACTCAGTGTGCTCATTCCAACAGTGTAGGGGCATAGGCCTACACGTGAAATAATTATACCTACAAAAACTTCGTCAAAATTGATATTCAAAACTTTCTCATCTATTTGGAAAAAACCGGTAGAACTGGCGGGTTAGCCACGTGGGTGCGCTTGCCTGTGTGTGTATGTGTGTGTGTGTGGGAGGGGGGGGGGGGGGCGTTTGCGTGTGAGTGAGTGTGTGTGTGTATGAGTAGGCCTATGTGCGTGCGCGCGTGTGTGTGCATGCATGCACACACCCGTGTGCACGCGTGCGCACGCGCGCGCGCGCGTGTGTGTGTGTGTTCACTTACTGCTCTCCAACATGTCCATTTCTATGCTTTAATCACCCAGAATAGCAAGAACAGAGACCAACGTAAGTGTTACCAAGTACAACAATAAGGGAAGGAACTCTTCCAAATTTATCTAAGAAAACGTAACTCGTAACAAGACGCCTTTACGGAAAAATGTGTTGCTTCATGCCCATGTGTGTGTTTGTTTGTTTCTCTTGTATATCAAGGGAAATGGAATAAGCACTTATGGGCTTTTTTACATCCAGTCCCCGTAATTGTGCAGTTTTCTTGTAAATTTGCCATCTATTCCCTCCAGCACACAATGGTCTGCCCTTCCGAAAAGCGGAATGTTCTGCGTGCGTTCACACAGGGATCTCGATTTGTAGTCTTATCCGAAGACGTGCGCGCGCGCGCGCGCGCGCGCGGTGTGTGTGTGTGTGTGTGTGTGTGTGTGTGTGTGTGTGTGTGTGTGTGCATGTGTGTGTATGTGTGCATGTGTGTGTGTGTGTGTGTGTGTGTGTGTGTGTGTGTGTGTGTGTGTGTGTGTGTGTGTGTATTCAGAATAGAAAGAACAGGCATCTACTACATGTCACGATGAACAACAATAAGGTAAGAAACTCTTCCCAATGTATCTATAAAATCGTGACTCTCAACAAGACGTCTTCACGTAAAATGCGTTGCTTCATGCCCACCTGTGTGTTTATTTCTTTCTTCTTTTATATCGAGGATAGCAGAATAAGCACCCATGTGCTTTTTTACATCCAGTCCCCCTGTCTATGAATTTTTGTCAATTTTGTCATCTGTTCTCTTCCGAAAAGTGTAACAGGTTTCTGGGATGGATAGCCTAGTGGTCAGAACATTGTGCTGGCAATTTGACGACTTGGGTTTGAGTCCGTTGGGGAAAATTTTCTCCTAAAGTTAACATCAGTGCTGACTCCACTCTCCCCAAAAGTCCTTCGGATGACTTTAAAACCGAGGCCCCGTGTGCGAACGCACGCAGAACATCTTGCGCTCACGTTAAAGCTTGTTCCGCTTTTCGTAAGAGTAGGCCATCGTGTGCCGGTGGGAACAGATGACATTTACAAAACTGCATACACACGGGGACTGGATGTAAAAAAGCACATGAGTGCTTATCCCATTATCCTCGATAGAAAAGACTAAATCAATCAAATCAAGGTGTGCCCAAACTGGTCTGCACACGGACCTCGGTTTATAGTGTCATACAAGGACTTTGGGGGCTGTGGAGTCGGCACTGATGTTAACTCCAGAGGGAAAAATCCTCTTGTGCAAGATTCGAACCCAGGTCAGCAGATCATGTGCCATTACTCTGACCACCAGGCTATCCTGCTGTTGCTGTTGTTGTTGTTTGAGTGTGTGCATGCGTACATGCGTTCTTGTGTGCGTGCGAGCGTGCCTGCGCGTGTGTAGGAGGAGGAGGAGATTCATTAATCAGGTGGTTTTCGGCTGTGGTATATACAGTCTATAAAAGAGATGTAAAACAAAGACCTATAGAAAACCATCACACACACACAGACACACACAGACACACACAGACACACAGACACACAGACACACACACACACACACACACCACACACACACACACACACACACACACACACACACACACACACATTTATATTTTTGTGGTTAAGCCTAAGGCCTTTTTTGTTTGTTTGTTTTATTGGGTTTTTATGTGTAAGGGCGTTCCTTTATCAGTATAATCAATTTTCATTAATAGCATTGTGTCTGCTGTCTGTGTTTTTCCCCCTTCCCGTCTGTTCCAACCTTCTTTTTTGTGCTAGTGTTGTGTTTTGTTTTGTTCTGTGTTTTTTTCAGTGGTGATGGGTATTATCATATTGTATTGTTATTGTGGGTTCTTTTTTTCTTTTTCCAATTTTGCTTGGGTTTTTTTTCTTTTGACTTTTGATATTTTTCCTCCTTTTATATATAAAGCATGAATTGAAAGTATGGATATATTGTAACCTGATATAAATTGTTTGATTGACTTTTTTTTCAAAACAATTGTATCAGTGATATGGTAACTGATAAAGTTTATTTGTTTAAACTTTTTAAAATCTCTAAATGTGTGCACACGCGTATGTTGCACATAGGTACTCGTGTGGTGAACGTGCCCACGCCCACGTATTTGTGTGGGGGGGTGGGGGTGGAGGACGGGTGTGTGTGTGGGGGGGGGGGAGGTATGTGTGTGTGTGTGTGTGTGTGTGTGTGTTGTCAGTTTGACCATACCATCAGTGCTGCATCTTCCTTTTCTAAAACCTGCTTCAGTTATAAACATCAATTTCTGTTTTTCGAATGATGAAAAAATCTCTGGGTTTTTTTCCATATGTTGACATGGTGTCTGTTGCAATGGTGACTACAGAATAACTATAACCATAATCATTTTGTCTGTTCTGGATTTTCTTAGTTTGCGTTAGGGAGAAGATAACTATAGCGATAATTATTTTGTCTATTCTGGGTTTTTTTTAATTTGTGTGGGGAGATGATAACTATACTGATACTCATTTTGTCTGTTCTGGGTTTTGTGGTTTGTGTTGGGGAACAATATTATTGCTGAATGTTTCCACAGTTGTGGCAGTCTGTTTTCTCCTCAGCACTGTTTTTTTTTTTAATATAGAAGATGGATACATCTGTGTCTGTCACTAACGAACTGCTTTCCGATCATTCCGCCATTCTCTTCTCTCTCAACATCACTAGGCCTATCAAAAAGAAAAAGCGCGTCACCCGTTGCAATCTCAAGGCAATTGATATTCAAACCTTCTCTTCTCAAGCTGCCCAACACCTATCCAAACCCCCTGAACACACTGACCCTTCGGTACATACACACACACACACACACACACACACACACACACACACACACACACACACACACTAACCTGAACACACCGACCCTTCCGTACATTACAACATTGTTTTAAGCCAACTGCTCGATGAGCACGCACCTCCCACTGATGTTGTTCTGCCTGATAGGCCCTGCGCCCCATGGTATACTCACGACATACTGGTTGCAAAGCGCAAACGCCGACAACTTGAGCGAAAATGGCGAAAAACAAAAACTGAAATAAACAAACAGCTCTTTCACAAACAAATCAACAAAGTCAAAACCTTAATCCACTCAGCGAAGACAAACTATTTTTCTGCTCAAGTTCTCGATGCCACGTCCATGAAATCTCTTTTTTCCCTCACCTCAACTCTCTTTGGATCTGCAAAGGCTAGCCCTCTGCCTACTGTCCACAGCCACTCTGAACTTCCTGGTATATTTTCTTCATTCTTCTCTGACAAAGTCCGCAACATCCGCTCCAAACTGGATCAGACTTCTTTCCGACCTGCACCTCCTGATCCCCAATTCACTGGCACTCCTCTTCTTGTCTTTCACCCAACAAGCGATAAAGAAATCAAGAACATTCTGAAAGAAATGACAATAAAATCATGCGATCTCGATCCTGTACCTGCTTCTCTTTTCATTCAGTGCATCCCACAGCTTATACCTACTATCACAAAAATAGTAAACTCATCTCTTCTTTCTGGAAATTTTCCATCAGCTCTCAAAACTGCGATAGTTACACCTCTGCTCAAAAAGCACGACCTCGATCCTAACATCCTGAAGAACTATAGACCCGTCTCTAATCTGCCTTTTATCTCTAAAGTCCTTGAAAAAAGTTGTTCTGAAACAACTCAATAGCCATCTTCTTTCCAATAATCTCTTTCCCCCTTTTCAATCTGCCTATCGCTCAACCACAGTACTGAAACCACCCTGGTTCATACTTTAAACATGCTTCTCCATGCTTCTGACTCAGGGAACATCTCCCTTCTCACTCTTCTCGACTTATCTGCTGCCTTTGACACTATAGACCATTCAATTCTCCTCTCCCGTCTCCAGAACATGTTTGGCGTTAAAGGCACAACCCTCACCTGGTTCACTTCATACCTCACAGACCGAGTCCATACAGTTGCAGTAAATAAGATTCAATCAGCACCTGCCAAACTGGAATGTGGTGTCCCTCAGGGATCAGTTCTGGGCCCTCTTCTCTTTACCCTCTATACTGCTCCATTGTCACATATAATAGACCGTCATCATATCAATCATCACTTTTATGCTGATGACTCGCAGATTCAAAGCAGTGACACACCTGAAAATCTTCCTTCTCTCTTGACAAATGTGACGTTCCAGCACAAAAGGAGTCTGATGTCATAATCCGGCTTTTTGCATATTTCATATGATTCTAGATGTAATTTGAATGCTCTTTCTACTGGTGGAAACCCATCAAAATCGGATTATTAGTTTTTGAGATAGCGGGTTTAGAAGAGGGTTTACCTGAAAGCGGCCATTTTGAGAAAATTAAGAAAAACTGAATCACAATTTCAATGTTAAATTTTCCTTAGCAACCAATGTTTAATCTTTATGAAACTCTACATGGTGATTGAGTACACAAAGAAATACATACCTACAAAGTTTTGTGGTCATATATGAATTTTCTGAAACATTAGACCTATTTTAATGGGGGACTACTCCTGGCCTCAGTGCTCATTTTGGCTGATTATTGTATCTCAGGTTCTACAAAATATTTTGCAGTAATATTTTACACAGAAAGAGAAATCATTATTTAAAGCTAGAATATTAAGTTTCAACAGTGAATATCATGGGAAAATATTTTTGATTTAAAAAAAAAAAAAATTTGTGAAAAACAGGTAATCTCCTCATGGACAATTAGCTAATGTATGGAATGTTGAAACTAATATCATTACAAAGGCAAAACATGTGAATAGAAAGGTACCATGGACAGAAATTAGGATATGTAAATTCACTTAGGTGTAGACAACACCAATCTGGATTTTACTTAAAATCAACAAAATTACATTACCAAATTTGACTATGCTTAAAATTAAAACTTTGATGGACCAAAAATTTTGAATAATAGCATTTATCTCAGAAGTCATTTTTGCATCTACATGCAAGGTTTCAGGGGAATACTTGCTAGAGAATTTGCACAGTAAATGAGGCAATACTGTAGACATTGAAAATTAATCCAAAGTTTTATGATAATGTAAACATGCACAAAACCCCAGTCTCTTCCCCTAGCCAAAATTAGACTCTGAAAACTCATTATTCTTATACTGTAATTTCTTTAGCCACAGCTTTGAACAACACTAACCTACACATAAAACTTATAAAGCCATAATGTGCACATACTATAGTCACACACACACACACACACACACACACACACACACACACACACACACACACAGTGAAGCAAGTGTAAACTAGTTTTCATTCTTCTAGAATTAAACATTTATCAGCTGTTATGTGTTACAAAATATTTTCATCATCTCTCATCCACTACCCCTGATTCATGTGTCTCTTTCCCTGATGAGTATGCATGTATATGTATGTATATGTTCTCCATTAATTTCATGTTTAGTTTGTTTTGGTTGGATTTTTTTTGTTATTTCCAGGTAAGTTGTCCATATTTCTGGTCTCACAGTTAACTGATGCACTTGTAGTTCTTGTTTTCATATTTTATTGTCTTATTTTGAAATGATTTATAATAGTCAAACTTTATGAAGTAGTTTTGTGTACAATTTTTTTTTCTTGTGAGAGTGAGATGAACAAGAATGATAAAACTTGATATTTGGGCAGTGAATAGTATTTTGATTTGACTTCACACACACACACACACACACACACACACACACACACACAGAGTATACACAAACTGCATCCTGTACTCTTGACTCTGATCCCCTTCCTCACTACTATCTTTTCTTGATTTTTTCCCCAGAATCAAATGTGTAAAAATCAAGATTTTTTTAATTGAAAAACTGAAGCCAGAGTTCTGCTTAAGATTAAAATAAAATCATCAAACAGCAACATAGTTTCAACACATGACATTTTTCATACCCACCCACTCTCTCTCTCTCTCTCACACACACACACACACACACACACACACACACACACACACACACTACCCCCAACATACATGAAACTCAGCATTTGCACACACATACACATGAAATTACACACACACACACACACACACACACACACACACACACATGAAATTACACACACACACACACACACACACACACACACACACACACACACACACATGAAATTAACACACACACACACACACACACACACACACACACACACACACACACACTTTTTAAACAGGATTTCTCATCTGTAGCCTAGTGCATTTTTCTATACATAATAGGCCTACTAGCCTATCTGACACAAGTTTTTGTTTTTCAACCTATTTTTAGCATGGCACTTGTCAAAAGGCTGAACCTTTTCGCTCTCTGAGAAATTGGTGTTCAGTTTAACTAACTCGATGATGTTGAGATAAAGCATACTGACAAAATATAGTTCACTGTAATTATCTTCATCGTGCATCGCTTGAATCAGAAACACTTTTATTTTTCTGTTCTTGATGAACGAGCGATTCATTGCCGAGTTCGATTCAGTCACCTCAGCGATATCGGCGACATCGTTTCCACCTACGTTTTCATAATAGCACTTCAATAGGTTGTAATAAAGTCCTCACTTCATTACTAAAGCTTTCCTGAGTTCTATCCCTCAATAATATCGTCAGAACGAGCAGAATTTAGAGGTATCGCTTTCGACTGGACTTTCGAAGCGAGCAACGCCATTTTGTTTAGCAGACCCTGCAGAGTGGCTGAGCGAGGTCACATGCTCTCTCGGGCCAATGAGAAGAAGGAAATCCTTCCTTAGCAATGTTTTGTTTACGATTCCTTCCCTATTTTGAACGTTTTCATTGGCTAAAGTTTTCACTCACGCTAGAAATAGTTGACACAGATTGAAGGCGGAGACCCAGAGCTTTCAAATGGTGTGTCACTCGGCGGGTCTACTGTAAATCTCGAGGGGATACAGGTTGCGGAAAAGTCGTATCTTCAGGATTTTTTTCATCAAAACTGTCGGTCTTCTGCAGTGGTAGGTGTTTTAAAATGCGATTTTGATAAGAAAGGAAACTAAATATCATTATTTTATTGATGTTTTCCGGTGCAGAAATGTTTATATTATCAGTTTTATACAAAATCTCCAAATCGGTACCTGACACCCCTACTGCATATTTGGGGCTCTAGCGGAAAAAGGCTGGAGATGACATCCGACTCATTTCGTAATGGAACGCCACAAATATGACCAGCTGCCTTCAAGACATCCAACACTGGATGATACAAAACAAATTACAACTAAATGCAGATAAAACCGAAGCCATGCTTGTAGGCACCAAACACAAACTCTCCTCCATTCCAATAACTTCAATAGAATTCGGCAATACGTCAGTTCCGCTATCCACTTCTGTGAAGTATCTAGGAGTCGTTGTCGATAACACTCTCTTCATGCAAAAATTCATTACCCAAACCTGTCAGTCATGCTACTATCAACTACGGCGTACGTATTAGCGCAATTCGAAAGTACCTGTCCACTGATGCAACTTCCAAACTTGTCACTTCTCTTATTCTCTCACGTCTGGACTATTGCAATTCTCTTTTGGCTGGTCTGCCAGCATCATCCATCCACTCCCTTCAACGCATACAAAACTCTGCAGCTCGTCTGGTCCTCAGAAAGAAAAAATCTGAGCACATTACCCCTCTCTTGAAATCTCTCCATTGGCTGCCCGTACCACAGAGAGTAAACTACAAGATCAATACCCTCTGTTACAAATGTCTCCACAATAATGCACCCTCCTACCTCTGTGAATGTCTTCACTTGTACACACCTTCTCGCTCCCTCCGCTCGTCGGCAGATACTTTGTCCCTAAGAACACCCAGATTCAACCTATCTACCGTTGGCCGCCGCTCTTTCTCTGTTTCCGGTCCATCGATGTGGAACGACCTTCCTCTCTCCCTCCGACAAAAGCCTACTTATGACACTTTTAAATCCAACCTCAAAACACACTTATTTCAAACCTAAGTTTTTCTCCTTCCGCTTTTATCTCTTACCTGTCCCTGCCTTCAACATCCACCTGCCAAAGTGCATAACGTTTGTAGGTGTGTGTGTGTGCGTGCGCGCGCGTGCTGCGTGCGTGCGTGCGCGCACGCGTGTGTGTGTGTGTACATTCGAATTTGTCAAAACTGTAAATAGTTGCTGATTGTGCGTCGTGTAGGTTGAATGCAAGCGCTTTGATTTGTTTTTGCAAGATATAGCGCTATACAAATTCCATGTATTATTATTATTATTATTATTATTATTATTATTTGTTGTTGTCAGTGCTACTGTTGTTGTTGCTGTTGTTGATGACGCTGTTGTTGTTATTCTTTGGTTGCTTTCATCTCGCCATGATTTTCAGCAGACCTTTCCTCAAATTATGCTTTACATTCATGTTTTTTTTTTTCATCTTAGGTTTTGGGGTTCTTCACATTCTTTAACCATATATATATATATATATATATATGGTTATATATATATATATATATATATATATATATATATATATATATATATATATATATATATATATATATATATATATATGATGCTCCACCACATAATGAGACGCATTGCACCAGATATCAATTTTCAGTTATTGATATGATATCAAACTGCAATTAAATGGATATACAATTCAAAAAACAGATTGGAAATCAGACAATTCTAGGAAAAGTTATTGAAAGTTAAAATGCTAGACTGCAGGAAATGACAAAATGAGAAAATGACAAATTTAGCATCCTAATAGGTAGTCAGAATGAGGGCTTGGGTATTTAAAAAAAAAAAAAACGTGTTTAAAGGCAAAAGAAAACAAAATTATGATTTGATATTTCACAATAAGGTAGAATAATGGCTATACTTTAATAATCAATCAAAATCTCAAAATTGCCATCCTGACCCCACCTGCCTTTAATGGCTCCTAGCGGAAAAGTGGGTTACGTGCTAAGCGACTCATTTCGTGGTGGAGTGCCACACACACACACACACACACACACACACACACACACACACACACACACAAACACACACACACACACACACACACACACACACACATATATATATACAGGGTTCGCGCTAGGATTTTTTAAAACCGGTACTGCGAGTTGCCATTTCAGAGACATCTTGACCAACTCCCCCTAAATCGGTCCCCAGAAAATAAAATCCGGTACGTACTGTGAACAAAACGAAACTAATCAGTGAGGGGGTGGGGGAGGGGGGATTGTTGGGCAGCAAAACTAAATCTAAATTGAACGCGAATCTCTCAGACTTTGACTGCCGAGTGCCGTGCTGCTTGCTGCCACTCGCTTCTTGGGCATGAAGCCACGAAGGAAATAGGATTTTTTTTCTAGCGCCTGTGCCACTAGTGTGCACTGTCCTTGTCAGTCTGTTGTGACTTATATTCTTCTTTCTTGTTTCTATGCTTAGCGC
>JASPKP010000549.1:5000-12500 GCA_030674155.1 Stramonita haemastoma | reverse complement strand
CACTGCGGAACTAAAAGTGTTAGAAGGAGTTGGCGTGAGATATTGAACACACACAAAGAAAGTCAGAAATAATGTATGCAATATGTCAACACCCATCTCTCCTCAACACACACACAAATATATCACTTCCTTTCCCTACACTCATGTATACCTATACAAATCATACAATCAGTAAAACATGTCAAGTTTATGAGAGTATTCTAACATATGAGCAAAAATATGCTGCAGCTAAACATCATAAAAATGAAAAATTACAAAAGGTAAGATAACTGTGTTCAAGTATTTTGAACTTGTTTAAACATTAGAAAAATAAACAACAAAAAACCCCAACTAACAAGGGGTGAATGTATCATGGCAATACACTCACAACTAGGCAACACTATGGCAAAACAGGCTGTGACAATGTCAACATCAGCAATGAGGAGAAAAATAAGTATACCAGACATAATGACCCCCCCCCCCCCCCCCCAACACACAACAAATCACTAACTCTTAGACAGTGCTGCTGAAAGCATCTCTAGCTGTTGGATACCAAGCCTTATGTACACAGATATTGAACACACACAAAGCAAGTCAGAAATAATGTATGCAATATGTCAACACCCATCCCTACCCAGCACACACATACATATATCACTTCCTTTCCGTACACTCCGGTATACCTACACAAATCAAAAAATCAATAAAAAAAAAAGTCAAGTTTTAAAATATGCTGCAGCTAAACATCATGAGAATTAGAAAAGGTAAGATAACTGTGTATTTTAAACTTGTTAAAATATTAGAAAAACAACCAACAAGGGGTGGATGTATCATGGCAATACATCAGCAACATGGCTACACTATGGCAAAACAGGCTGTGACAATGTCAACATCAGCAATGAGGAGAAAAACAGACGTACCAAAAGTAATAATGACCTGCCCCCCCCCCCCTCCCCCTCCACACACCAACACACAAAAAAGCATTAACTCTGAGTGCAGCTGAAAACATCTCCAGCTGTTGGGTACACAACGTCACAAGAATGCACAAAAGCGTATGTACAATATCAACACTTCACACAGATACTGAACACATAAATCAAGCCAGAAATAATGCAGCACATATCAACACTCACACAATACTGAACACACATAAATCAAGTCAGAAAATAATATACACTATATCAACAAACTTCACACAGATACTGAACACACATAAATCAAGCCAGAAATAATGTACACAATATATCAACACTTATCTCTACCCCCCCCCCCCCCCCCCTGCCCCCAAACACACACATAAATAAATCAATCCTTCTTCTTCCAATCATGTATACATACACAAAACACCTGTGTACACCAACACTTATGCTAAAATACAACAAGCCCCAAACAAGCCACACACACCAGTACATGCACAGACAAAATACTTAACTGATCATCCCACATTGTCTTCAGCTGTCTGGGTACACCAGGCCTGTAAACAGAAAGAAAATGACAGGTAAAAAAATAAAAGTCAGAGTAAATAATTTAGTAACAACAATCACCTCCAACACACACATCCAATACACAAACAAGTGTACAGCAACAGGCATACAGTAAAAAACAACAACAACAACAAAAAAAACAACAAACAACAACAACAACAAACTTCCAAAGCAAGTACACATCAGGAACCAGAATTTTTCAAACACACACAAACAAGCTTACACCAAACATGTCCACACACAAAGGAATTGTCACTTACCTGGCAACTTCAATTCCTTGTGTCCAGCCTCCTATACCTATTTCTCCATCTTCAACCCTCTTGCAGTGCAAAGTCTGTCAACACACACAAACATCATCAGCTCTTTGTTTTTTATGGTTTTAGTAGAATTTTATTTATTCAGAACAACCTGGCAAAAATCATAAAATGAGTACAACATTCTAAGTTGATCAGAGTATTCTAACATATGAGCAAAAATATGCTGCAGCTGAACATTGTGTCAAATAGGTGACAAAATATTTTAAAAGGAAAAGATAACTGTGTGCAAGTGTTTAAACGTATTAGGAAAATGAAACAACCATAAACAAGGAGGTCAGTGTATCATGACAATACAAGGCTACACGATGGCAAGACTGGCTGTGACAATGTTTATATTATCAATGAAGAGAATAAATAACACAGGAGAGAAAAAAATCAGCCCAGCCCTATCCCCCCTCCCCAACACACACAACACACACACACACACCAGTGGGTCATTGTGGCTGCTTAGAATGGACGACAACATTTACACAACTGCATACACATGCACTTCCATGGTCACATCATTATAGCATCCTCCTTCTCATGGATCATCATGCAATGAAAAAGCTGCCTCGTAAATGTAATACCAAGAATAAATGAATAAACTAAACACACACACAAATCATTGAACTTTTGGACAGTGCCCTCCAAAGCATCTCCTGCTGTTGGGTACACCAGCCCTGTGAACACAGATACTGCACACAGAGCAATCAGGTCTGTAGTCATGTATGCAATACATCAACTCCAATATACCCCCCCCCCCCCCCATGTTAAAACACACCCTCACCCACATGTCAACCCCTCTCTCTAATTTATAGGCAAAAATTGGCAACAGCTGATCATGGTTTCTAATAGGTGAAAAAAAACAATAACTGGAGTGTATTAAAAAGTTGTGAAAATATTAGAAAAAAAATCAACAAAAAAAAGAACAGCAATAAACAAGGGGTCAGTGTAGTGTGGAAATACAACAAGACAACACTATGGCAAGGCAGGCTGTGACAATGTCTACATCATCAATGAAGAGAAGAACTAACAATACATGAGAGGAAACAAATCACACAGCCCCCCCCCCCCCCCCCCCCCCCCACACACACACACCAACCCCCCCCCCCCCCCCCCCCCCCCCCCCCCGACACACACAAATCACTTAACTTTTGGACAGTGCTGCTAAAAGCATCTCCAGCTGTTGGGAAGACCAACCTTGTGAACACAGATACTGCACACAGAGTAATCACACATTAAAATCTGTTCTGCTTTTTGGAAAAGTAGGCTATTGTGCACTGGTGGGAATGGATGACAAAATTTACACAACTGCATATACACAGGGATTGGATGTAAAAAAGCACATAAGTGATTATTCCTTTATTCTCAATATAGAACAATAAAAAAAAGTAATAAATAAAATCAAGTCTGTAATCTTGTATGCAATACAATAACCCCAATACAAATCCACCCTTTCCCCCAATACACACTCCCACTCACATGTCAAGCCCCATCTCTACCATTTGTGCTAAAATTGGCTGCAGATGAACATCATTCTCAATTGGTGAAAGAAAGGGATAACTGGGAGTAAGTGTTTAACAGTTGTGAAAATATTAGTAAAAAAACCAACAACAAAGCAACAACAATAAACAAGGGGTCAGTGTATCATGGCAATACAACAAGGCAACATTATGGCAAGGCAGACTTGACAATATCTACATTATCAATGAAGAGAAGAATTTACAATACAACAGCAGATACAAATCATCCCCCCTCCCCCCCCCCCCCCCACACACACACAAAGAGTAAGCCCTTGTGTGCCAGTAGTAAGAATGACAACATTTTCAAAAATACACACACATTGGGACTGAATGTAAAAAAAAAACACATGGGCGCTTATTCCATCACACTCAAAATAAAATAATAAATAAATAAAATGAATGAAGTAAATAAATAAACAACACACACAAAAATCAACTTAACTTTTGGACAGTGCTGCTTAAGGTATCTCCAGCTGTTGGGTACACCAGCCCTGTGAACACAGATACTGCACACAGAGCAATCAGGTCTGTAGTCATGTATGCAATACATCAACCCTAATATATATGCCTCCCCACACACACACACACACTACCACCAATACACACCCTCACCCACACTTGTAATTTAGCTTTCTAACATTTGCATCAAAATTGGTTGCAACTCAACATAATTTCAAATAGGTTTTAAAAAAAAAGATAACTGGGAGTAAGAGTTTAAAAGTTGTGAAAACATTAGAAAAAAACAAAACAAGGAGCAACAATCAACAAGTGTGTAAGCATATTATTGCAATACAACAAGACAACACTATGGCAAGGCAGGCTGTGACAATGTCTACATCATCAATGAAGAGAAGAACTAACAATACATGAGAGGAAACAAATCACACAGCCCCCCCAAAAAAAAAACCAACAACAACAACAAAAAACAACAACACCCCCACCCACCCACTCACCCCCCCCCCCCACAACCACACAGATCACTTAACTCTTGGACATAGGCTGCTGGAAGCATCTCCAGCTGTTGGGTCACCAGCCCTGTGAACACAGATAATGCACACAGAGCAACCACACATTAAAACTTGTTCTGCTTTTTGAAAAGTAGGCCATTGTGTGCTGGTGGTAATGTATGACAAAATTTACAAAACTTCATATTCTTAGGCACTGGATTTTTGTTTTTAAAAGCACATAAATGCTTATTCCTTTATTCTCAATATAGATTTTTAAAGTAATAAATTAAAACAAGTCTGTAATCATGTATGCAATACAATAACCCCAATACAAATCCAACCCTTTCCCCCAATACACACCCTCACTCACATGTCAATCCCTCTCTCTAACATTTGTACACAAAATTGGCTGCAGCTGAAAATCATTTCAAAATGGTGAAAAAAAGAACTAGTAGTAAGTGTACAAAGCTTGTGCTTATATTAGAAAAACCAAACGGAACAAAAAAAAAACCAAATAAAATCTAAGGGATAAGTTGTATCATGCAATACAACAACGCAACACTATGGCAAGACAGGCTGTGACAATGTCTACATTATCAATGAAGAGAAAAACTAACAATACATGAGAGGAAACAAATCACACAAACACAAGTAGGCCATTGTGTGCCAGTGGGAATGCATGACAAAACTGACAAAACTGCATAAACACAGCGACTGGATGTGAAAAAGCACACGGGTGCTTATTCCATTACCTTCAATTAAAAAAAAAAATGTATAGACAGATAAAATAAAATACTTAAATAGATAAACACAGAAAGCACTTAACTCACTCGGGATAGCCAGTTCTCTCCCTTGCTCTTCCCCACAAATGGCCCATTTGTAATACTTAGTTAAAAACTCATCAAAAATACAAAACACATAGCAAGAAAATGAAAATTTCTGAACTTATGAATGGCATGCTGGGTTACTACATATTAAAAGATAAAAGCTCACTTTAATATTTGAGCTTTGACTAGCATGAAGAAAAACACTCCAAACTTTGTACTCCCTGTCACTACTCCATGTCAGCTACTCTCTACAACCACAATCAAAGAGTTTGGAACATACGGAATCACCTGACAACACTCTGCATTCAACCTTGGTTAGGCCCACGAAGCTATGTTTAGCTGCACTAGTCATTGTATTATGGGGACACCACATGAAAAAATCTGCAAACAGCAAATCTGCTATAGCAGACAGCCATCCTAAACCATTGGTTTACACTGATCCGCTATAGCAGTCAGCCATCCTCTGAGATTGAACTCTTGCACAGTGCTGCTGGAAGCATCTCCAGCTGTTGGGTACACCAGCCCTGTGAACACAGATACTGCACACAGAGCAATCAGGTCTGTAGTCATGTACGCAATACATCAACCCCAATACAACCCCCACCCCCCACCCCCAAATACATACCCTCACCCACATGTCAATCTCTCCCTCCAACATTTCTGCTCAAATGACTGCAGCTGAATATTATTTTTAATAGATGAAAAATTAACAAAAGATAACTGAATAGAAGTAGTGTTTAACAGTGGTAAAAAGAGTAGAAAAAAAGAAACAAGGAACAAACTAAACAAGCACCCAGTGTATCATGGCAATACAACAAGGCAACACTATGGCAAGACAGGCTGTGACAATGTCTACATTATCAATGAAGAGAAGAACTAACAATACACAAGAGGAAACAAATCATACACACATACGAGTAGCCATTGTGTGCCAGTAGAAATGCATGACAAAATTGACAAAATGCATTTAAACAGGGACTGAATGTAAAAAAGCACACGGGTGCTTATTCCATTATCCTCAACAACAAAATCAATAGACAATAAAATAAATAAATCATAAATAAATAAAATACACAAAGCACTTAACTCACTCGGGATAGCCAGTTCTCTCCCTTGCTCTTCCCCACAAACAGCCCATTTGTAATGGTTAGTAAAAAAAAAACAATAAAAAATACAAAACACATAGTAAGAAAAGGAAAATTTCTGAACTTATGGATAACATGCTGGGTTACTACATATAAAAAGATAAAAGCTCTCACTTTAAAATTTAAGCTTTGACTAGCATGAAGAAAATACTCCAAATTTTGTACTCTGTGTCACTACTCCCTGTCAGCTTCTCTCTACAACCACAATCAAAGAGTTCAGAACACACAAGATCACCTGACAACACTCTGCATTCGACCTTGGATAGGCCCACAAAGCTATGTTTAGCTGCACTAGTCATAGTATCATGCAAACGCCACATGAAAAATCTGCAAACAGCAAATCTGCTATAGCGGACAGCCATCCCAAACCGTTGCTTTACACTGATCCGCTATAGCAGTCAGCCATCCTCTGAGAGTGAACTCTTGGACAGTGCTGCTGGAAGCATCTCCAGCTGTTGGGTACACCAGCCCTGTGAACACAGATACTGCACACAGAGCAATCAGGTCTGTTATTATGCATGCAATAATACATCAACTCCAATAATAATAATAATAATAATAATACGTGGAATTTGTATAGCGCTATCTTTTGTAAAAAACAAATCAAAGCGCTTTCATTCGACCTACACAACACGCAGTCAACAACAATTTACAGTTTTAACAAATTCAAATATACACACACACACGCACGCCTGCATGCACGCAGCACGCCCGCGCACATACACACCTACAAACGTTAAGCACTTTGGCAGGTGGATGTTGAAGGCAGGGACAGGTAAGAGATGGAAGCGGAAGGAGAAAAACTTAGGTTTGAAATAAGTGTGTCTTGAGGTTGGATTTAAAAGTGTCATAAGTAGGCTTTTGCCGGAGGGAGAGAGGAAGGTCGTTCCACATCGATGGACCAGAAACAGAGAAAGAGCGGCGGCCAACGGTAGATAGGTTCAATCTGGGTATTCTTAAAGACAAAGTATCTGCCGACAAGCGGAGGGAGCGAGAAGGTGTGTACAAGTGAAGACATTCACAGAGGTGCAGACATTGACAATATACTGCCCCCCTCCCCCCCCCACAATACATACCCTCACCCACATACCAATGTACAAGAGGAAACAAATCCCCCCCCCCCCCCTTTGTTAAAACCTGTCCCCCTTTTTGGAAGAGTAGACCATTGTGTGCCGGTAGGAATAGATGAAAGATTTTTCAAAACTGCATACATATAGGGACTTGATGTAAAAAACAACAACACAGAAAGTGCTTATTCTATTATTATCAAAATTAAAATAAATAAATAAACACACA
>JASPKP010000055.1:92500-109599 GCA_030674155.1 Stramonita haemastoma | reverse complement strand
ACTCCTAAAACACAGCCGTCTAAAACAAAACCATTGAAATGGGCTAAAATATGAATCTAAGTGGGTTAAAATAATCTGAATGAGCTAAAACAAAACCATCTAGATAGTCTAAAACAATCATCTAAATGGGCTAAAACAATCATTAAATGGGCTAAAACGCCATCTAAATGGGCGAAAATAAACTAAATGGGCTAAAATAAACTAAATGGGCTTAAACAAAACCATCTAAATGAGCTAAACAAAACCATCTAGGTGGACTAAAACAAAACCCTCTAAATGGACTAAAACAAAACCCTCTAAATGGACTAAAACAAAACCCTCTAAATGAGCTAAAACAAAATCTAAATGGGCTAAAACAAAATAAATGGGCTAAAATAACACGATCTAAATGGGCTAAAACAAAACCATCTAAATACATAAAGTGGCAGCAGAGACATCCAGAGTCATGAACGGATGTGGGCCGGCCTCCCTAGAGTGTAAGGAAGATTAAAGGCCCGAAACACTTGTTTGAAGGGGGCTTCTCCTCTGAGGACTCTGCTGCCATGCTCTATGTGAGTTTCTTGCCACTACCATACTTTGAATCACATACGTATAATGGCTAAAACACAGCCATCTGAATGGGCTAAAACCAAGCCATCTAAATGGGCTAAAATAATCTTAATGGGCTAAAACAAAACCATCTCAATGGACTAAAATAACTAAATGGGCTAAAACAAAACCATCTAATAGGGCTAAAATGTCTAATGGGCTAAAATAACAATCTAAATGGGTTAAAACAACATCTACATGGGCTAAAATAACGTAAATGGGATAAACAAAACCATCTAAAATGAGCTAAAACCAAGCCATCTAAATGGGCTAAAATAGTCTAAATGGGCTAAAACAAAACCATGTAAATGGGCTAAAACAAAACCATCTAAATGGGCTAAAATAGTCTAAATGGGCTAAAACAAAACCATGTAAATGGGCTAAAACAAAACCATCTAAATGGGCTAAAATAGTCTAAATGGGCCAAACCAACATCTGAATAGGCTAAAATAACCATGTAAATGAGCTAAAACAAAACCATCTAAATGGGCTGAAACGAAAGGAAACAAAAGTCTCATTCAGATGAGACTATAAACCAAGGCCCCCATATGCAAACCCAGGCAGAACATTTTGCACGCAGAACATTTTGCACGCAGAACATTTTGCACGCAGAAAATTTTTGCACGCAGAACATTTTGCATGCAGAACATTTTGCACGCAGAACATTTTGCACAGGTAAAGTTCCGCCTTTCGCAGGAACAGGCAGGAGCCGAAGGAGCCCATGACAAAATTATATAAAAATTAAAAAACCGGCATGCACACAGGTGTGTTCAGACACCATCCCTGGGGGAAAAAAACGGTGGGTAGGCCTGCACTTGTGGCGATGTGCTCTCCCCCTCCCCCCAGAGCAGCCCAAATTTCATACAGAGAAACCTGCTGTGACATAAAGTGGTATAAAATAAAATAAAGTAAATAACTATCTGAATGGGCTAAAATAACAATCTAAATGGGCTAAAACAAATCCATCTAAATCAGCTAAAACAACACCATGTAAATGGAATAAAACAACACCATCTAAATCAGCTAAAACAAAACCATCTAAATGGCTAAAATAGTCTAAATCAGCTAAAACAAAACCATCTAAATGGGCTAAAATAGTCTAAATCAGCTAAAACAAAACCATCTAAATGGGCTAAAATAGTCTAAATCAGCTAAAACAAAACCATCTAAATGGGCTAAAATAGTCTAAATCAGCTAAAACAAAACCATCTAAATGGGCTAAAATAACAATCTAAATGGGCTAAAACAACACCATCTAAATCAGTTAAAACAACATCTAAATCAGCTAAAACAACACCATCTAAATGGGCTAAAATAACACCATGTAAATGGGCTAAAATAACCATTTAAATGGGCTAAAACAAAACCATCTAAATGGGCTAAAATAGTCTAAATGGACTAAAACAACACCATCTAAATCAGCTAAAACAACACCATGTAAATGGGCTAAAACAACACCATGTAAATGGGCTAAAATAACCATTTAAATGGGCTAAAACAAAACCATCTAAATGGGCTGAAACAAAACAAAAGTCTCATTCAATGAGACTATAAACCAAGGCCCGGCATGTGCAAACCCATGCAGAACATTTTGCATGCAGAACATTTTTCGAAAGAACAGGCAGAACAGGCCAACTGTGCCGGTTCCACCCATGACAAAATTATATAAAAATTTTAAAAGGGCACACACACAGGTGTGTTTAGACACCATCCCTCAGGGGAAAAAAAAACGATGGGTAGGCCTCCACTTGTGGCAATGTGCTCTCCCCCTCCCCCCAGAGCAGCCCGAATTTCATACAAAGAAATCTGTTGTGACATAAAGTGGTATAAAATAAAATAAGATAAATAACCATTGGGTTATGGCTCTCCCTTCAGTCACAATCAGATCACTGTGGTTGTCCCTTCCCAATCCAAACCAGCAGAGTAGCCTACATAAAACAGGTATTCAGTCACAGCCAGGGCATCAAAGATAACACTCCCACCAACTGTCACTCCACCCACAGTAAGGTGACTAATGTCTTGTCACACAATACAAAACAATAACTCCACCACCACCACAAAGACCAACACAGGTATCAACTCAACTGACAGAGTTACCACTAGGGAAACAGCAGGATATATAACAGAGATGTAAACCCCACCTCAAGGCCATCCAAAGTCACCAGCAGGTAGGGCAACAGGCAAATTGCCACACAAAACAAAGACTGCACTACTGCCAGTCAAAAACTATCCACTCCCCTCAAAAGAGGTATAAACAACAATATAACCAAGAAAATAAACTGGCATCACCCTTGAAGCAACTACTGGAAGGAACAAACTACAGCTGTCAACTCCTCCTAGGAAGAGTCCCACACTGCAAACAGCACAAATGCCACAGATACATAGAGCCCAACATCGCCTGAAGACTTTAACACACAAATCACAAATATTTTTTTCTTTGCTCCTCCACTGTCAACAAAACCGTTTATATGTTTTTCATTTTGTGTAACTATGTAACAAAAAAATGAATTTGAAAAAGTTTGAAAAAAAAAAAGAAATATGTACCCAGCTAACAATCAAAACTCTTCACTTCACAAAGAAAACTTCCCTCTGATAAACAGCCCCAAAATAACGCAGCTTAAAAAATATGTACCCAGACACCAACCTTGCCCTTAAACAAAAAAAATGACCCCCCCCCCCCCCCTTCCAAACTTTGCCTAATAAACTAAGAATGACCTCTTACAAAATAACCAGTCAGCAAACTTGGCCTGCTAACCTCAGATTGACCTACACAAGAAGCCCCCCCCCCCCTCTCTCTCTCTCTCTCTCTCTCTCTCTCTCTCTCTCTCTCTCTCTCTCTCTCTCTCTCAGGGGAAGGATAGCCTAGTAGTCAGAAAATTGTGCTTGCAATTTGATGACAACCTGGTTCAAATCCCCTTGAGGAGATTTTCCTCCTGGAGTTAACATGAGGGCTGACTCCACTCTCCCCAAAAGTCTTTGGATGAGACTGTAAACCAAGGCCGTGTGAACGCATACAGAACATCTTGCCCACATGTTAAATCCTATTCCGCTTTTCGTAAGAGTAGGCCATTGTGTGCCCATGGGAAGAATTGACAATATTTACAAAACTGCATACACACCGGGACTGGATGAAAAAAAAGCACAAGAGTGCTTATTCCATTAACCTAGATATAAAAGAATAAAATTTCTCTCTCTCCTCTCTTCTCTCTCTCTCTCTCTCTCTCCTCTCTCTCTCTCCTCTCTCTCTCTCTCTCTCTCTCTCTCTCTCAAAACAAAGGATGTCATGATCACAGTGACACCCATCCCTTCTCTTCCCCCTCCATGGCTGTTACAAAGACTCAAGATTCAATATTTAATTCACCTTTGACCCCTTTTGGGGCATGGAGGATTTCAGACAACAAAATCAACTGTAACATATATAATTTGCATTAATAGAAGACCTTAATAAACAGAATTTCACAGAAGTAAAAAATATAGTCAACCTTTTCATTAATGCCATGCAACTTTACTCTTAACTACAAATTTGCTAAGTTTAAATAAAGTATGTTTGTCAGAAGAGAACAAAGCCATGTGAAATACTCCATGACAACCACCCTTCCATCCATTTCACAATTCAATGATTTATTATCTCACAAATAGAGAAATTCATGTGGGTTGCAAGCAAGAAAAAAAGTAAATAGGAAAAAAAATTATCACAGAGAAATAACACAGCACAGTACACAAGCTATATATACATTTTAAAAAAAGATCAACAGAAACCTTTATAACCCAAAAAATAAAATTCAATCATTAAAAACAGATACACACAGAAACCATGATTCACACTCCTGTATCCCTGTGAATCATGGACCCTGACTGCAGATTTGGAGAGAAGAGTACAGGCAGTAGAGATGAGATGCTTCCCGAGACTCCTTGGCATCTCTTACAGAGACCACATGAGCAACAAAGAAGTGCATAACAGAATCCAGCAAACCATTGGTCCCTACGAAAATCATCTATCAATTATAAAGAAGGGTAAACTTAAATGGTACGGGCATGTCACAAAATCAAAAGGACTAGCAAAAACAATACTGCAAGGCACTGTCCAAGGAAGAAGAAAAAGAGGCAGGTCAAAGAAGAGATGGGAGGACAACATCAGCGAATTGACAGGCCTAGAACTCAATAAAACCCTGAGAAAGGCAGAATAGAGAGAGGAATGGAGGGAACTGGTTGTCAAGTCTTCATGGGTGCCTCCATGGTTGCCAGACTAAGGGAGAGATAGATAGATAGATAGACAGACAGACAGACAGATAGATAGATAGATAGATAGATAGATAGATAGATAGATAGATAGATAGATAGATAGATAGATAGATAGATAGATAGATAGATAGAATAATCTTTACTTTTCGAGGGTTACAGAGCAAGCATTACATATTTTTTTTCATCCAGCCCTTGCCATGATCAGGGAATAAAGCTAAGAAACCCCCTCCCCACCCCTACATACCAGCATCACCACCAACAGCAGTTCAACTAATATTTTAAAAGAAGAAAAAGGGATACATTCAACAAAACGGGTCATCCTAACTGGATCCACTGATAATTATTTAAACAAACTGTGGTGTGTGGTGTGTGTGTGTGTGTGTGTGTGTGTGTGTGTGGTGTGTGTGTGTGTGTGTGTGTGTGTGTGTAAGGGAAAACAAGCAAAGTAGGCTTAAAAGGGGAAAAAAAACAGATTAAAAAAAAAACAAAAACATAAAAACCCTTTAAACATAAAACCTACATGAAAACACATCTCTATATTCAAATGGTATGAATACAATTTGAATCCAACATAACAACCAAAACACTCTTCCCCATAATAAGTCTAGGATAGAATATATGAAGGTGGAAGTTGGAGGAAGGGAAAAGGAAAGGGAAAGGAAGGAAGAGAGAGAGAGAGAGAGAGAGAGAGAGAGAGAGAGAGAGGAGAGAGAGAGAGAGAGAGAGAGAGAGAGAGAGAGAGAGAGAGAGAGAGAGGCATCTTCAAATGATATCCTCATCAAAACAAACCAGTCAACAAAATATTTCAAAAGACTCACACTTCTATATAAAAAAATAAATTATCATTAATGAAACCTATAAATTCACAATGTGGCCAAACCTCAGAAGGAAAAGAAAACCCCAAAAGCAAACAACAAACAAAAAGAGCAAGACTAGGGACCTGTCAAAATGTAAACGAGGTTCCTTGTTGGAGGCAATACATCCAGAACACAAGGAGCCAGCGACATCACTTGTCAGACCAGGGATTATCCTCATCACTTGTCAGGCCAGGGATTATCCTCGTACATCCACAACACAAGGACCAGCGACATCACTTGTCAGGCCAGGGATTATCCTTCGCATCTCACCATCGCTTATCAACGGTTTTTTTTTTTCTTCTTCTTTGATTGGCAGATAGTTAAAAACTGCTGGAGTCTTTATCTTTTTTTGGTACGAATCAGTACAGGTAATTATTTTGGTGGGTTTTCTTGGTTGGGGAGAGGGTGGAGGTAGGTGAGGGAGAGAGGATGATGGATGGTTGCCTGTGTGTGATAAAAATGAGAAAGTGTGCGAATCAGTACAGGTAATTATTTTGTTGGCTTTTCTTTTTGCTGAAGTGGGGGGTGGGGGGGGGGGGGGGGTAGGCGAAGGAAGAGAGGGTGATGGGTATGGGTGTGTGTGATTAAAAATATGAAAATAGTAGCTTAATATGTATTATAAATAAAATACACCATAGTCTTCTCTACTGAGGTAGACTGACAACAGGCCCTCTCCATTTTTCTCTGTGTCCCTTCTACTTCTGTGCTTTGCTTTGCCTCAGGTTTGTTCAAGATGTTTTAAGTCATTACAACCTTTAGTTAATACTTTTCTCTTTGTGTGTGTGCGCGTGTGCGTGCGTGCGTGTGTGTGTGTGTGTGTGTGTGTGTGTATGTGTGTGTGTGCGTGCGTGAGCGCGCGCGCGCGCGCCCGCGCGCGCGCGCGCGCGCGCGTGTGTGTGTGTGTGTGTGTGTGTGTGTGTGTGTGTTGCATACCATTCATTCTTTTTTTCTCCTTTTTTTTTTTCATATTCTAATGATCGTATAGGTTATCGTTTTCTTTTTTTTCCGTTCGTGGGCTAGAGCTCCGAGGTAGGTTGCTGGTGAGATATTGGTATGCAACCGTTCCACCCCCCCCCTTCACCCCCACCCCTACATCCCCACCCCTACATGTTCATCTTTAAGGTAGCCGCATTCCGGTTTCGGGGATAGGTAGTTGTGTATACGGTATTTAACAATCATGAAATGTAGTTTTATGTGATATCATAGAGGAGATAGATTATTTTGTTCATATCTCTGCAGCTTTTCTGACCAACCGAGCACAGTTCTTCTTCTTCGTCGTCCTCGAACACTCAGACAGCAACTACTGTTGTCTCATATGAGTGAAAATGCGTTGCGCAGCGGTGATAAGGAATTGACAAGTCAGGCCCAGCGCATCCAACTTTGGCGTGGGAGACGATCATTATCTTTTAAGTCTTTCTGAAAGAAAAAAAAACACAAAGCAGGTAAATGGGCCAAGAAGGCAGACAAACAGAAAAAAAAAAAGATGGTTAACAGACAGAAAAGGGAGAAGGTAGACTCCAAGAGAGGGATAGTAAAAAATAAAATAAAATAAAATAAAATAAAATTAAAAAATCAGAGCAAAGATTTTCCAGAAGACAGATATGCTATTTAAACTGAAATGTCTGTCTGTCTGTCTGTCTGTCGGCCTTTCTGTCTGTCTGTCTGTCTGTCTGTCTGTCTGTCTGTCTGTCTGTCTGTCTCTCTCTCTCTCTCTCTCTCTCTCTCTCTCTCTCTCTCTCTCTCTCTCTCTCACTCACTCACTCACTCTCCAAATGTATGATTTATATTACATGTACAATTTTTGATAGATAGTGGTGGATTGATGTTTTCGGTTGTTTATTTCATTTTGTTCTCTTGTTTGCTCCTTATCTACTAACGCTTTTCTTTTTTTCCATAATCAAAATTTTTTTATTGTGACTTCTGATTTTTGTCTTCTGAAAGAGTGCATTTTATTACCTTATCATATATAGTGTCCTTTATTCTTGTATGTTGTTTAGTACTGCATAAAGTCTTATTGTTTAGTATATTTTTAACTTGATGTATCCCTGAAAAGGGCGGGGACTGGATGTAAAAAAGCACATGAGTACTTATCTATTATCCTCGAATAAAAGACTTTGCCTTGCCTTGCCTTGCCTCCTCTCTCTCTCTCTCTCTCTTTCCCCCTCTCTCCCTCCCTTCCTTCCCTGTCTCTCCCCCCTCTCTCTCTCCCCTTCTCCCCCTCTCCCTCTCTCCCTCTCTCTGTCTCTCCCTTCCCCTCTCCCCCTCTCCCTCTCTCTCCCTCCCTTTCCCCCTCCCTCCCTCCCTCTTCGCTCTCTCTCTAAGTCTGAAACACCTCGTAAACCTAACTGCCGCAGACGGCTGCCCATGAAGAACCATAATGCAGTCACTGGAGTCAGGTGGACACCACAGCACAGCACACCACACCACACCACACCACACCACACCACACCACACCACACCACACCACAGCACACCACAGCACACCACACCACACCACACCACAGCACACCACACCACAGCACACCACACCACACCACAGCACACCACACCACACCACACACCCACCACACCACACCACAGCACACCACACCACACCACAGCACAACACACCACAGCACAGCACACCACACCACACCACAGCACACCACAGCACACCACAGCACAGCACACCACAGCACACCACAGCACACCACAGCACACCACAGCACACCACACCACACCACACCACACCACACCACACCACAGCACACCACACCACACCACACCACCACACCACACCACAAGCACACCACACCACACCACACCCACACCACACCACACCACACCACAGCACAGCACACCACACCACAGCACAACACACCACAGCACAACACACCACAGCACACCACAGCACAACACACCACAGCACAGCACACCACAGCACACCACAGCACACCACACCACAGCACAGCACACCACACCACAGCACAACACACCACAGCACAACACACCACAGCACCACACACACCACAGCACACCACACCACACACACCACCACACACACCACAGCACAGCACACCACACCACAGCACAACACACCACAGCACAGCACACCACAGCACACCACAGCACACCACAGCACAGCACACCACAGCACACCACACCACAGCACACACCACAGCACACCACAGCACACCACAGCACACCACACCACACCACACCACACACCACACCACACCACACCACACCACACCACACCACACCAAGTCTGTGACCTTGCTGAGTGAGGATGTCACGGTTGTGGAATGAGGAAATGAAATGGAAGCTAGCTCCTTTGATTAATTAATTAATTAAATTCACAGGAAGCAGGCTGGAGACAGGAGCCTCTAGTACTGTAGTGTGTGACATGGAGGTGGTGTAATGGTGTGTCTTGAACATTTGTTGCAAGCTAATTAAGTACGAGGAATGTCTCAGTTTATTAAGTAGGGAGAGGGGAGGGTGTGTACTATTATGTACGAGTTTGAAAAGGTCACTCGCCTGTGTGTGTGTGAGTGTGTGTGTGCGCGCGCGCGCGCGTGTGTGTGTGTGTGTGTGTGTGTGTGTGTGTGTGTGTGTAATGATGTGTCTCGAACATTTGTTGCAAGCTAATTAAGTACGAGGAATGTCTCAGTTTATTAAGTAGGGAGAGGGGAGGGTGTGTACTATTATGTACGAGTTTGAAAAGGTCACTCGCCTGTGTGTGTGTGAGTGTGTGTGTGCGCGCGCGCGCGCGCGTGTGTGTGTGTGTGTGTGTGTGTGTGTGTGTGTGTGTGTGTGTGTAATGATGTGTCTTGAACATTTGTTGCAAGCTAATTAAGTACAAGGAATGTCTCAGTTTATTAGGTAGGGAGAGGGGAGGGTGTGTACTATTATGTACAAGTTTGAAAAGGTCACTCGCCTGTGTGTGTGTGTGTGTGTGTGTGTGTGTGTGTGTGTGTGTGTGTGTGTGTGTGTGTGTGTGTGTGTGTGTCAAGTCAAGTCAAGTCAAGTCAAGTCAAGTCAAGTCAAAATGATCTTTATTGAGTGTAAAAGATTAAGTTTACACAACTTTTTTTCATCCTGCCCTCACAAAAAAAATCAAGAAAATTGACTTCTAAAACAATCAAATACAAATATCAACCTTGGTTGAAAACTAGAATAAAATGAGGATTTTCATCCAAACAGAATCTCACAACAACTCAAAACAGTAATATACTCCAGTCATACATACAAAATTATAGAAATACAAAAATAACATGGGTATGAATAACAACAAAGCAGCCAAATATGTCAAGCATAAGGGTGGGCTTATAATTTGTCCATCAGATGTTTCTTCAAAAGTTTCTTAAACATTTGTTTTGAAGGAACTGATTTTAGAAAGGAAGGCAGTTTATTCCACAATGTTCTTCCTGAATAAGCAAGGCTGGATTTATAGAGATTGTTATGGGGCCTGGGCAAAAACAGTCTATGGGTAGGCCTGTTTTTATTGACAGCAAATTTTTCCAAGATTTTCTTTGGGGCTTTCCAGTTTAATATATTGTACATACATAGATACTTGTTGAACTGCAGTCTTTCTTTGAGTGGAAGAACATCTAGTTCTTTGTAGTTGGTGGTGGTCAGTGTATTAGGATTCAAAGGGATTAGTTTCACAGCTCTTTTGTGCAGGCGATTTATCTGCTTTAAGTTTGTTTCGCTTGCACTATCCCATATAGTAGAGACATAATTTATAAGAGATAGAATATGGGCGTGAAAGAATAGTTTTCGTGACTGTAGATTTAGAAAATTCTTGATTTTTCTAAGTTGATATAATCTTACTGAGATTCGTTTTCCTAAGGTGGCTATGTGATCTGACCAAGACAAGTCGTTGTCAATCACTGCACCTAGTACTTTGTGTGAGACAACTTCTTCAATTTGTTGTCCATGGACATATATTGGCCCGAATGGAGACGCAATTTCTGTCTTTTTTGCAGAGTGGTTATAAACGTACATTTTGTTTTATTTGAATTAAGAGACATATGATTGAGTTCTGTCCATTCGATAAGTTTATTGATATCTGCCTGCATATCATTCACAAGCTGGTTTGAATCATCATTGTTACATTGAATTGATGTATCATCAGCAAACATTTGACATGAACAATGGATATGCAGAGGTAGGTCGTTAATATAAATAGAGAAAAGAAGTGGTCCTAGTATTGATCCCTGTGGTATTCCATATTTTATGGGTAGTAAGGTTGACCTCCTAGGCCCGATTTCAACAAGTTGATGGCGATTAGTGAGAAATGAGTCTAAAAATGACAATGCTTGGTTGGAGATTTTATAGCACTTTAATTTTTTGATGAGGAGAGAGTGGCTAATAACGTCAAAGGCTTTTGCAAAGTCTAGAAAAATAACTCCTGTAATTTCATTATTGTTGATATTCAAAAGACAATGCTCAATAAGTTGTATTAAGGCTGTATGGCAAGAGTGGTTTTCACGAAAGCCTGACTGGTTTTCATTAATTAGATCATATATTTTAAAATGAGAAAGTAAGTGAAAATGTATATGTTTTTCTAATGGTTTAGATAGGACTGACAGTATGGATATTGGTCTATAATTCCACGGATTGGTAGGGTCTCCTGATTTGTGTAAGGGTATTACTTTTGCTTGTTTAAATTTCAATGGGAAATAATGTTTGTCAATACACAAGTTAAATATGTACGTTAGGGTATCGCTTATAGCATATGCACTGATTTTTAATATTTTACTATCGATTTTGTCAAGGTCTTTTGATCCTGACTGTTTCAATTTGAGTAAGCTATTTAGCACTTCTGTTACTGTTATTGGGGGTATGGTAAAATCAGATGAGATGCTCTTTGATGAACAGTATTGTTTTAATTCTTTCAGCTCATTTGTTTTTGTTTTATCATTAGGTATTATAGAGTCAGCAATGTTTGCAATGTTTGCAAAGTGAGAATTCAGGTTTTCTGCTGATATTTCTTTTATGACTTTTTGGGTGCTATGTCTTGATTTATTAGTTAAGGTATTAATGGCTTTCCAAATCGCTTTTGGATTCTGGGCTGAAGACAGCAAGTCTTGAAAGTATTTTGTTTTGGCTTTGCGCTTCATTGAATTGACTTTGTTCCTTTGCTTTTTATATTCATCTTTTTGCTTTGATTTTAACAAATAGTCTCTTAGAATCATTTCGTTTTCGATTTCTTTTGTTAACCATGGAGGCTTCATGAAATGTTTTATTCTTTTCTTAATAAATGGAGCGTGTTTATCACAAGTAGCTATAAACGTCTCTATCCAGTAGTTAATAGCATCATCTGGGTTTGTAAGCTGATAAACATAGTCTAAGTTTGAATTAAGAATATCATTAATGAAGGCATCTTTATCAAAAAGTCTAAAAGAGCGGTAGGATATCTCCTTGTGTCCTGATTTGGGTATCTTTATTCCTTTTTTCCACCATGTAAAACAAATGGAAGAGTGATCACTACAGCCTGTCTGCACTGAGCATGTTTCTGCTATGTTGGTCTTTGAAGTAGTGTAAATGTGATCAATGAGGGTGCTAGTGTTATTAGTGATGCGAGTTGGATGATCAATTATTTGCTCCAAACCATACATGGCATAATTAATATTCCACTTTGTTCCAGGGACTGTCAGATCTATGTTGAAATCTCCCATAAGAAAGATTTCTTTGGACTCTAGAATTGTGGCATCCATCATTGAATTAAATTTATCATACCAGTCAATTGTTTCAGCTGGGTTCCTATAGATGAAGCCAAGTATAATTGATTTACAGCGTCTAAACCTGATTTCTACCCATATAGATTCTACATGAAACTGTTCAAGATGTGTTAGTCTTTTCCACGACAGAGAGGATGCACAGTATAAAAGCAAACCAGTAGATCTGACAGTCACAGGATCGAGTCTACAGTGTCATAACCTGGGATATACATATCTGAATCAGAAATTAAATTGTTGAGTCTCATTCAGCTACACAAAATACATGAAAGCTGGTACCTTTATTGTCTATAATTGATGATATTTCCTCTGTCTTGTTTCTAGCACCATTGATATTTAGGTATCCTACACGAAGTCCTTCCTGAGAAGGCCATGTGTCTATAGTAGAAGACATCGTTATTGGATAAATTTATATGAGGCTTGAATAACAAATTTTAGATTGGTGATGTAGGCACACACCAAGACTGATGTGGGATAAGGAGTCACAGTATACCTATATATTATGTAAGCTATGTATTGGAAATGCTTTTATACCTTGATGAATATAAACAATTACTAACATAAGCTGACGGCCTTCACATCCACTAAAAGGTGATTGGATTTATCAAACAGAAAAAGCAGAAAGCGTGGTACAATGTGTATAGACCAATCAGTGAAGCACAATCATCAGTCAAATCAACATTAAAAAAAAAAAATTACACAAAGTAGATTAATCAAAAGGTAAAACAACAATCAAGTAGTACAATGATTAAAAGTAGATCAAAAAAAGAGAAAAATTTGGGATAGTGAGTAACCACCAGTCACTAACGCACAATCATCAGTCAAATCAACAATCAAAAGCAGGACAAAAAGGAAGGAAAAGCTTGGTACAGTGATGTAACTAACCACCAATCAGTAAAGCACTATCACCAGTCAACCAACAATCAAAATTTGGAACAACAAAAAAACAACAACAACAAAAAAACCCAAACAAACAAAAACAAAAAACAAAAAAACAAAAAAAACCAAAAAAAAACTTTGTAGGTATGTAACTAACCACAAGTCAGTAAGTCACAATCATCAGTCAAACAATGATCAAATCTAAGACAAAAAAGGAAACCTTTGTACAGTAATGTAGCTAACCACCAGTCAGTAAGGTACAATTATCAATCAAATCAACAATCAAAATGCAGAGCAAGAAAAGAAGAAAAAACTTGGTAGGTAATATAACTACCACCAGTCAATAAGCACAATCATCAATCAGCTCAACAATCAAAATGAACAATAAGAAAGAGGAAAATTTGGTAAAGTAATATCAAAATACCAGAACAACTGAAATTGTTTAGTATGCTTTGAAAAGCATGGAACACAACTTTTTCAACTTGCACTTACAACTGACTAGCCAAGACAATATCAGTGATGGGGAAATGGTAACCTGCATCCACTGTCAGCATGCCGCAACACATACAATCACATACTTACAATTTTCGCTGGCCCCTTGCTCTCTCTCTCTCTCTCTCTCTCTCTCTCTCTCTCTCTCTCTCTCTCTCTCTCTCTCTCTCTCTCTCTCTCTCTCTCTCTCTCTCTCACACACACACACACACACACAGGCACAAACAATCTCAAACCCTAGGCTGTATAATTATGCATAGTAGTTTAGTACTGAGTAAAGGGGACTATGCATAAAGTTGGGGCTGTGTGTTCATATAAGCCATTAGGTTAGCGAAAATCTGCTCTGCTCATAGGGGTTGATAGGAGGGGGCATTGGTCTATGCCACATGCCAGCTTGGCCAATGACTGCTGTGGCCCTTCCTAGCTGAGGGGGTTGCCACTGGCTGTGTGTTGACTGACTAGGGTGAGACATAGGCATATTCATTGGGGGATGGGGTAAGCCTAGTGGGTAGTAGACTGGCTCAGTGGTCCACTCAGATTGCGGGGCAGGGCTCGCACTAGGCTTGACGCCTTTGTTGTGGATGCCCTGACTAGGTTGCATGACGTCATGCTTTGACGAATAAGGGGGTGGGGGGAAGGCACAATCAGAGGCACTTGCAATTTGTTTGGAATTAGTGTTAGCACTATCACCCCTGTTCAGGTTTGGATAATGGGTCATGGAGTCTACAGGGGGGTAGTCACTATGAGGGATGTAGGGTCTTGGTTGGGTAGCATGGTTTCATTTCGTCTGTGGTCACTGACATGATAACCAGAGGGAGATAAAAATGGCTTCAATTTCAGAGCCAGTTTGGCAGTGCCTGCAAGACTAGGGTGAATGAAGTTAGTGTACAGAGCTAACTTTGGACCTCCAGTGTGGGTTGTGAAGGTGGGTGTGTTATCAATGAACTCTGTGTTCAGCAGTTCACAAGCCTTTTGCATGTTGTGGTTAGATGGCGATATCAGCGTATTGAGATGGTGTTTGCCACGGGCTGGGATTATTGAGCTAAGAATAATCCTAGCATTGGGGAACACCTGACTAGCCAGGTGAATAAGGTCACACCAAGTATCTCTGGTCACTTGTCCTGTGGTTCTACAGTCATTAACACCAATGTGAATAATCAAATGTTTGAGAAGTGGAGAGACACTTTGGTGCTGCAACCAATCAGACAGATCAGCTGCTGACATGCCACTAACACAAATTCTTGATGAGTCATGCTGCTTTGATATTCTGCGTAGGTTTATGTCCCTGATGACTGAATCTCCAATCAGCAAAACAGAGCTTTTTCCAGGAATAGAATGTGAAGAGAGAATCTCCCTTGGTTTTCGATAGTTTTTTTTAATTGTCTCTTGGAGCTAGGTCTGGGACATCACTAGGAAGAGCTGGCACACCACATTTGTTTTTCACAGGGGATTGTTCAGCACTGGCTTCCTCCCTCAAGAGGTGAAAGCGATTTGCTGTCTGAACATTGTATGTGCTGTTCCCCTCATAACAATTATCCTCTTTTAGTTCAAGAGGATTGGATTCCACAGGAACTGTTTGGTTTTCACTGGATCCTACAGAAAAACTTTTCTGTGGGACATTTGACTGCAGGGAGTCAGGGTCCATCTGCAGGGAGTCGGGGTTGACATTGTGGCCATCTTGCAGCTTTGCTGTAGACAGAGGTGGAGAACTGCAGGACGGCATGGTGGTAGTGGCGGTTGGCTTGGTGGATAGCACAGAACCGGCCTTGTTTGCAGCTGCAGGCTTCAGTCCTTTGCCTTCACACTGTGTGAAGGCATCCCATGAACCTGCAGATTTGGATTTTTTTAGGTCTGCCCAGATACTTCCCAGTTCACTTTTCAGGGCGTGGTTTTCCTTTTTCAGGACACTCACTTCCTTGTCTAACTGGGAGATGTCAGACTTCAGGGAATCATTCAGGGAGTGAAGTGCGTCCATTTTTGATGCAATCTGAGTTCTTAGTTCATTTTTTACACTCACTTTTGCATCATCAATCTGAGTCAGTACTGTGGTTTGGATATCTGACTGGAACAGTTGAAGGTCAGCTATTGTTTCTTGTAGCTGCTGGATTTTAGTGCTATAGCATGCCAATGTTATAGCTGCTCTTGATTTTCGCAGAGACTTTGGGGTGACACACAGGGTTCTTCTGCGCAGTTTATGGAGTTTCTGCCAGCGTGTGTTCCTCCCTTTTGTTGGAGAAGTGAAATGGGTGTTAGATGATCCTTCACGGTCTGATTCAGAGGTGTCATCTGGTAGGGCAGAGAAGCTGATTTCCAGTTCATTGGTCATGGCACCTTTGCCTTCACACTGCGTGAAGGCATCGCATGAACCTGCAGAACTGTCTTTCTTTTGCTGTGGGGTTGGTGGCAATAACATAATAGCATCCTCTTGGGAAGCTGACTCCAGAGCAGCATGAAGAGGAGGAATAGATGGAGTGTGAATGGAAATGCCATGGTCTGGGATATTCATTGTCTCCACGGTCATTCCTGGTCCCTTTGGTTGTAGCACACCAGCAACAGAGTCCATGAAGGTCACTGGCATGAGGAGTAGGGATTCAGTCAGGGATACAGCATCCTCATTTGCCGAGAAGGACTGGACCACACTGTTGATGCACACACATTCCTGGGTGTCCCATTTGACACAGTCTTTTCCCTGGCACAGAAGTGTACCAGCCCCTACACTCGATTTAAAATACAAACTTAGAGTGATACGTTTTGATGGTTGGTCATTGCTTGTAAACACTGTGTGTGTGTGTGTGTGTGTGTGTGTGTGTGTGTGTGTGTGTGTGTGTGTGTGTGTGTGTGTGCGTGCGTGTGTCTGTGTGTGTGTGTGTGGTCTGTTTCCTGTCTCTCTCTCTCTCTTCTCTCTCTCTCTCTCTCTCTCTCTCTCTCTCTCTCTCTCTCTCTCTCTCTCTGGTTCTAGGAGATTTTTCTCCTGGAGTTAACATCAGTGCTGACTCCACTCTCCCCACAAGTCCTTCGGATGAGACTTTAAACCGAGGCCCCGTGTGCGAACGCACGCAGAACATCTTGCGCACACGTTAAATCCTGTTCCGCTTTTCGTAAGAGTAGGCCATCGTGTGCTGGTGGGAACAGATGACATTTACAAAACTGCATATACACGGGGACTGGATGTAAAAAAGCACAAGAGTGCTTATCCCATTATCCTCGATATAAAAGAATAAATCAAAATCAAATCAAAATCAAATCAAAATCTCTCTGTTTTATACATGTGCTTGTTGCTTGTGTTGTGTTGAATTGTGTTGTGTTGTATTGTGTGTTT
>JASPKP010000055.1:67500-90000 GCA_030674155.1 Stramonita haemastoma | reverse complement strand
CACACACACACACACACTCACTCACTCACTTTAAATGAACAGTCCTATAGGATATCTGTTATAATCATGTCATATTAACAGTTTTTATGTATTTGTTTGTTATCATTCTTTATCCCTTTTCTGTGTACACCCATTTTACTGCACACATCCATTAACCTAATCTTTCCCCCTCCCCTCCTCTTGCTATTGTCTGATATCAGTTTGAGTCAACAGAGGTAAAATCAAGCAACAACACAACAACAACATACACACACATACACTCTCTCTCTTTCTCTCTGTCTTGACATGGACAGACGTATGTCGAAAGAGCTCTACTAATTGTTATAGTTACAACTGTTTCCATAATGAAGTGAAAGCTGTGTTTCTTCCCAATGATGTAGTAAAGCCAATGGAAGAATCCTGTGTAAAAGTTGTAACGGATTGTTCAGCAGTGACCATCTGTGAAAAAAAAGAAGTGTGTGTGAGTGTATGAGAAGACCAAGAATGCCGCCATGTGAAGCGAGGAGTAGCGGGCCAGCGTTACTGACCTACTTTGCGACCACTGTCCAGTCAGGCTGCTTGTGTTGCCATGTGAAGTGGGCGTGGGCCAGCCCTACTGACCTACTCTGTGTCTTCTTCTTCATGCCATCCTAGCCTAGCCTACTGATCTGTGTGTACGCGAATGTTATAGCCTACTGTGTACTGTAGGCTAGGCCTAGGCTGTAGGCCGCTAGGCCTGGGCCTCTAGGCCTAGGACACTCTGTTGCCTTACTGCAGCACTGTGGCAAGGTAGGATGGGAGCGTAAATTGCACCATCCCGACAAATATACCGTTATGGGATCACTACACTTATTTTAATATCCCCAGGTGGCCTATGGCAACTAATTAATAATAGAATTAAAATGGGATCTACAAGATCCAAGGTGCAGGAACATATTTTTAATTTCCAAGCCAGTGACAAAGTGGATGAAATACACCATACCTTGGACCCTATCCAAAAAATCTTTGTCTGTGATGCATATTATATGTCTCATTAGAGATATGCACTTTTCAACAGGTATGTAGGACAATATGCTCCCAAGTTCCTAACCACTACATGGATAGACTATGGCCTCCAACACAGGCGTCTCAGTGAACTGTGTGTGGTAGACTACACAAGCCCAATTCCACCAACCCTTTACCAGTCTACCCTAAAGATCAAAATAAAAACCAACAAACAGTTAAAGATACATATTTATTATACCACATCTAAAATACTCATTCAGGGACAGTGTTGTAACAAATGGGTGGACAGAGAACTGACAAAACTACGTGCCATAGTCCACACTTTGGCAAGTAGCAATACCAGTGGCTTTCAGCTGTCAGTCACTGACATCCAACAGCCAGATGCCCCTACAGCTGCCAGCATCATGACCACAGCGCAAAAGCAGAAGACGACACAAACAGTAGAGCAGTGGTTTTGTGTGAGGACACACTCCCAACACCCACACCAAAACCCAAGCAGGAGACCTGTTAGTGTGTACAGCTGTACAGTCCCCATCCCCTCAAAACAGCCCCTCACACTCCCACTTGGTGTGTACTGACCCTAGACCCCCACGTCCACCTCCCTCACCCACCCCCCTTTCCCCTACCATCATCTTCACCAAGAACAAGATTCAAGATTCAAGATTTAATTCCTTTCACCCCTTTTGGGGCATGGAGGTTAACAAACAAGTTCAACAGGAGAAAAGAAACCTTACAGCAAAACATCCAAAAGTATTATCAATATCAACAGGAAGTGAAAAGCAAGAATTCATCACAAAATAAACAAACAATATTAAAGACTCATGACATTTTTTTTAAAGGTATGTAAATTTCTGTAAAAGACACAATCTACACAGGTTAAAGGCATCAAATCAAATTTCAAAAAATACCTGCAGTTCTTATGAATTTTGATAGAAACAGAAGAACTTTTCTAGATTTACATTTCATCAGCCTGCAAAAATTATAACTGGACATGGGTTGACGAAAATGCGGAGGAATAAAATCTTGCTGTAAATGTGTAAAGTGGGGACATTCCATGATAAAATGAAATTCATCCCCTATAACAGACATATTGCATTTTGAACATACTCTTTCATCCTGTGGTATGGTATGGAAATGTCCAACCTCAATAGGAAGTTTGTGACAACTGCAACGAAATTTCATAAGAGTGTAAACATATACATTGGGTAGACAAGTTATATATTTTTCCATACCAAAATCAATTTTATAGTTTTTGTAATAAAGGCATCTGCTACTATCCAACAGCTCAGCTCTCCATTCATTAACAAATTTATCTATTAAGAAGGCTTTGACATGTGAACTGGTAGAATTGATAGTTGAACAAAACTGTCTCTCCCACAAACAATCAAATCCGCTTTGTACTAAAATGCTTTGTATCTTTTTTAACCATGCAGATTGAATCGAAGATTTGTCATATAAATCTTTCATCATCTTATAAACATTTGAGGATAGTTTCTCTGAATGAAAATCAAGCAGTTGCATCCAGAAACGAACCATTCGAACAGAAACCAAAATAGACAAGGGATATCTGCCTGTTTCTCCATATACTAACGAAGTCAAAGTCGTACGCTTTAAACGAAAGATGCATTTTAAAAATTTTAACTGAAACTTATCAATTATTGCTAGGTTTTCATATCCCCAAACTTCACACCCATACAACAGAACAGGTACAACTATTTTATCGAATAAATCAAGTATCACATGTATAGGTAGTTCTTTTTGCTGTGCAGTCCTTATCAAACTAAACATGACTTTAGTAGCTTTATCACAAGCATTTTTCTTGCATTTTGCAAAACTACCACTCTTACTGAAAATAGTTCCTAAATATTTAAAACTATTTAAAATTTCCAAGGTTTTTCCACCATATGTGAACATGTTACAAGATCTATTACGGCCAAATACCATGATTTTTGTTTTGACTGGATTCACAACAAGTTTCCATTGAGAACAGTAAGCATACAAATTGTCTAAAGCATCTTGTAACCCCTTCTTTGTATTAGAGAATAAAATAGTATCATCAGCATATAGCAAAATTAGAAGTTTAACATAGTTCGTTAGCATTTCTCCATCAGGTGAAAGCTGAACATTCAATGGTGAACAATTTCTATCTGTCAAATATAGTTCCAAATCATTCAGAAACATAGAAAACAAGACAGGAGAAAGACTATCACCTTGACGAACACCAGTAAAGCTTTTGAAATAGTCAGAGCAGATTCCATCTTTAACAAAAACACAAGCTTTTACATTTTCATGCATATTCATGATGATTTTCAATACTTTTCCATTTATATTTTCTTTTGCCAGTTTATACCATAAAGCACTACGGCATACAGAATCAAAAGCCTTCTGATAATCAACAAAAGCACAGTATAACGTTAGTTTTTTGCTTAGAAAGATATCTGAAAGACATTTTAAAATGAAACAATTATCTATAGTAGAGTGATACTTTCTGAAGCCTGCCTGGTTTTCCAAAAGTATCTTATTTGTTTTAAGAAATCTTGTCAACCTAATATTTAACACAGAAGTGAACAGTTTTCCAATACAACTCAACAATTTTATACCTCTGTAGTTATCACAGTCGTATTTGTCTCCTCTACCTTTATAAATAGGCTTTATAAGGCCAACCATCCAAACATCTGGTATCTTTCCTGTATCTAACACTTTATTAAACAGTTTGCAATACAACGTTTTAAGCACTGGTTTGCTATACTTGACATAATCAGAATAAATATTATCTATACCTGCTGCTTTACCACTTTTCATTAAATCAAGGGCATTTCCCACTTCTTGTTCAGTTATAGATCTGTTAAGATCATCTAAACTGAAGTCTGGAAGGTATTCAAAGGTAATATTGTTGTCTGTAAATTGAGAACTGACAGGATTTACATCATTTAGTGTTTTAAAATGTTCAAAAAGAGTAGGTAAACTAATTGGACATTCATCAAAAGAGTGCTCTTTTATTTCTTTCCAGAAATCTTTACTGTTGCTTTTTTTCATAGTCTTTAAGTGTTGACACCATTTTTTATTTGCTCTCCGACATGTTTTTCTGATGGTATTTTTGTACTCTTTACTGGCTATTTTCAGGAGAAAACGTGTTTCTGGAGTGTCTCTGCTTTTACATACAACTTTACGTTTTAGATACAATCGTCTTTTTACTGAGCATTCTGCATTGAACCACACTTTCGATGGTTTTTTAACACTATGTTTTAACCTATGAACTGGTTTTATACCAAAAGTAGATTTTGCTGCCATCATAATCATTGACGTCAAGTCATCATTAATTTCGTCAATAGTGACGTCTTCCTGCTCAGTTTTAGTAATTAGATCTATTATGTTAAGCTTTGATAGCTCGGAAATAAATGAGTCTTTCAGATTCAGTTCAAATGGTTTTGGTCGTTGTTTTCCTAGGTGATCATGTGATGTATCTGGAATATTTAAACTAGTACTTGTATCAACTTCTTGTTTCTTTATGCTTATTGTTAGTTCTATTGGACAGTGCACATCAGACATAACAGCATCAAAGGGTGCAACATAAAAATCATCTAGAAAGGGAAAAAAGTCGCTTGCAACTAGAACATAATCAAGTATAGCATTACCACAGCTTGTATAATTACCCACCCCCTCATCCCTTCCAAAACGACCATTAAAGATAAACAGACACTGGGCTTTACATAAATCAAGCAGCCGATACTCATAGTTATTGATTCGATGCTCATCCTTTGAACATCTAGGTTTTGGATCAGCACTGCAATCCTCAAGAATATAAACATTCTGATCTACCTCATCTGGATCTATGTCAATGTAATCATTATTGCATTTGGTATTTGCATTGAAATCACCCAATAACAACACAGGACAGTTATTATATTTACATCTAAGGTCAACTAGAGAAGTTTCAATATCATCAAATAAATCAACACTACTATGTTGTGAACCCTCTGGAGGAATATAGACTGCTCCACCTAAAACTGGTTTGTCAAACCCTGTTATCTTTTGATCTATCAAGAACCATAAAACGTGATCGTGTTTGTTTGCTAAAGTTTTAATGTATTTACACAATGACTTTTTAATTACTAAAGCAATACCACCTGAGCGGTTATTCGATACTTTTTTTCTGCTCAAAATATCAATGGAAAATCCCATTTTATCAAATACATCAACAAAGAAATCCAAATCTAGCTGATCTGTCTTTGTTTCAACAAAGACCATTAAATCAAAACCAGTGATATAATCCACAAAATCCCTGCATTTTAGACTGCTGCGTAAACCACAGACATTTAACAACATAATGCTTATACATGAATGTGGCAGGATATAATCTTTGTTAACCTTCTTAAGACATTTTTTACTTTTTTGATCTGAGTCAAATTTACTCTCAGTCTTGCTTTCTATTATAATATTATGATTTATCTCTGATGATTTACACAAGCATGAAGATACATCACACACATTTACATCACGTGGCACATGTTTCTGCATAACAGAGCTTAAACTCTTGCACCTACGATCACAGTGTAATGACCCATTGATATTTATTTCATTTGTGATCTGAGAAACACTAGATTCATTCTGTCTACTGCACATGTTTTGTGAATGTGTACAAATTTCGGAAGATGCTGCACATGGTAAAGAAGACGTGTTCATTACATACACAGGCACTGCTACTGACGAAGAATCAACACCACTATTAGTAGAATACAAAGCAGACTCAACTACACAATTAACTGAAGAACAACATGAGGAAATAGAAGGATTTCTTACGATTTTAGAACATTGTGGTAAAGCTGTGGCATGAGATGAAAAGTTTGTGGCCAATGGTGAAGTGGAACTTGAAGACAATGTTAAAGCGGGGCAAGGTGTTATAGAAGAAAAGAGGAACTCACGTGATGAAATCTGGGTAACATTTGTTGGGCTTCTATGGGGAAAATGATGACACTCAACACACAAATTTGAAGGTAAACACCATGATCCTCCAGTGTCTCCCTATTCAGAAGAGGACTGCAGGACCAGGTGTGAATGTCCAAACAGGCCATAGTCCACAGTGTCCATGCCAAGTTTGAATAAATCATCGGGTGTTGTCACTGCTACAACGTTGTTTGGGCCAGATGTTCCAGGGGCCTTTTTTAGATGACACAGGATCTTGCTGTCATGACTGGTGGTAACTTTTTCTACTCTGTCTTTCATGCCTTTACAGGCATGCAGCAGCTTGGCACGCATCGGGGTGAGGTCCTCGTTGATGTACATATTTTTGTAGGATGGTTTGTCCTTCAGCTGAAATCTTTTTCTCATAAGAGCTCTTTTGATCTTCGAGATGTAAATTTCACCAAAACTGGCCGAGGCTTTCCTCCTGGTGATTTTTTTCCTGTTCGATGAACCACGGAGTTGTCATTTGTGGTCATCTCACAGTCCAGGTCCTTGCATATGTCCAATATTTTCTTTTCAAGATCTTCATTGTCACTCTCAGCCATCCCCATATTTTTCACACTGTCTCTCCTCTGGTACTGTTCTAACTGATGTATTTCATAATGCAGCAGCAAACTTGATCTTTGAACATGCTGGACAATCCTGCTGCATTCTTCCGAAAAAGCCTCGGCAAGTGTTGAAAGGGTTGTTTTCAAACAATTTTCAAAATTTTTTTCAATATGGTCACATAATTGTGGCATCAAGATTTCTGCCACTCGAACGGCAATCACATCATTTTTTTTACTAATTTTGCATCGCTTTTTTTTCCTGTGGACACAGTCTTAGTGTTCAGTCCACTGAAGACATGTTCAACAAAGTCCTCTTTTATGTTTTGGCTGACTTCTGCTGTCTCACGAGCGAGCTTCTTGGTCAAGGTGGCTGCATTTTGTTTTTTGTTGGTCATTGATCTTCTTGATTGAGACATCACGTTCTAGGCAAAAAAATAAACTCTACAAATACTAGATCTAGATCTAATAGTACCAGGTAGGCCTATGGCGTCGAATACTCACAAACGTAGGTAGAACCAAGAAAATGATGAAAACTAGATGAAGGACTAATCTATAACAACACCACAGCAGATTTACTAATAAAGCAACACAAAAACTTTCCAAAGAATCACACTATAACTTTCCTGAAGGCTTGAAAATTTCCTAAAATACACAAACAATGCAGAGCGGTGAAAGTAAACTGTACCTTACTCAGGAAAAGATAACTCCAAAGAGACTGTCACCCCTCCTCCACCCCCTTCCCACCTCCCAGACCCACCACAAATCTCCTTACTTAAGGAAACCAACCTCCCTCTTCCTCCCCCTCTCTCCACTCCCTATCCTCAATGAAAGTGGGACAAGTGGTGATGAGGCAATGGGTGAGGCCAACATCATCAACTGCCCCCCCTCTACCCCCCCTTCTCCCTTCCCCCCTGCCTCTCCCAAACCTATTCCGTCACCCTCTGTGTGTGACAATAGGCCTAGCAGAAGTCAACCTGACCCACAGAAAGAAGCTGATGATCTCCACCTTTCAATCTACCCCTCTCTTCCTTCCCCCACAGAACAAGACCTACAAAAAGAAAGTGTGTGTGTGGCTTCAGACCCCATCACCACAGAACAAAACCTACAAAAAGAAAGTGTGTGTGTGGCTTCAGACCCCATCACCACAGAACAAAACCTACAAAAAGAAAGTGTGTGTGTGTCTTCAGACACCACAGAACAAGACCTACATAAACAAAATATGTGTGTGTTGACAGAGACAAGAGAGGAACAGACTACTGATGTTTCCCCTTCTTCCCCAGACAGCATAGCTAGTACTGCATGCCAGACTAATATCAATGATTTAGTTTGTTGTCATGTTGAATGTGTGTCTGTGGAAAAATATGAAAAAAAACACACAGGCCCTTTAGTGGTTAGGGCGTTGGACTCGTAATCTAAAGGTTGCGGGTTCGATCCCATCTTTCGGCTATGGCGTTGTGCCCTTGGAAAAGGCACTTTACGACTATTTTCTCACCCCACCCAGGTGTAAAAGGGTACCAACCTTGTGTTGGGGGTTAACCCTGCGATAGACTGGCGTCCTATCCAGGAGGGAGTCTATGACTCTCAGTCGCTTAACGCCACAGAAACCGGGATAAGCACCGGCCTGATGAGCCTTAGGCTCGGGACAGACTTTAACTTTAACTTTTTAACACAGGCCCTTAAAGCTGAGATCACTGCTTTGAGGTCTGTTCTACAACAAACAAAACAGTATGTAAAAATAGAAATGGATTCTATTCATACTCAGCTGAATCATCTCCAACAATCTGCCCAAAAGCAATCAATACCTAAACCCTCCCAGGTAAAAACAGTTACCCCTTCACATCCAAAAAGGACTGATTCAAAACATATCCACTCATCTAGTGAACTCCCTTCCCAACCAACAAATGTCCCCATCCCAGAAACTGCCGTGTTCAGTCCAAATCCCCCTCAGCCAGACAAATGGAAAGTGGTTACTCCACCCCTGCAAAACGTGGTAAACATGTGCAGCTCCCACCTGCTCACCCTCTGAATCATATAGCTCTAAACAGAAAAGCTACAACAATTTTGCTGGGTGACTCTGCCATTCAGGGTGTAAACCTTACCCGTGCTTGCCATCCTCGTAGTCACTCCCACAAAGTGTGTATACAGGAGTTGACAGTTACCCAGCTGACAGATTGGCTTAGTCAGCAAACGCCAAACCCGACTATGCAGCAAGTCACTGTACATGTTGGATTGACTGACTGCTTACACCATTCTGCATCAGCAAAGGATGGCATCAGCACTGACACATGGCAGAAACTGCTCAGTCAGTGCCATTGTATGTTCCCAGAGGCTACTATCAGAGCCTCTACCATAATACCTGCTAAAGGCAGACATGCCCTTAATGCTGTCATAAGCCCAAGCAACAAGAATTTGCAATCAGCGTGTGCCACCTTAGAAAGCAAAGTAGAGTGCATTGACAATGGTGCTGTGTTTCAGACAACAAATGGAGCACCCCGGTTAGCACTGTATAGAGATGCCTTCTGTCCTTCAAAGAAAGGCACAGCTAGATTAGCCCTCAATTTGTTTCCTCAACCCCAAAGTAGAAATAGTAGTGTAAGAGACAACCAAAGCATTGATGAACGACCAAAAATCGTACATCCCTATACCAAACCCCTCATCCCCATCTCCACTCCTCCCTACCAAAAAATCACCCTAATGACATGTCTAAGAGTAAACAGAAACTCCCTACAAATCACAAACCTCAACCCATTCCCCCCAAAAACTCTACTAACTGCCCCTACCAGCCCTCACAAGCCAGTGATCAGAAGTATCCTGAAGAGTTTCCTCCTCTTCCAACTTCAAAAAACCCCAAACTGGCATAAAAAATTCCCCCTACAGGCTCTTCTCCCTCATCCCCACCTTCCCAAAAGGATCATCATCCTACCTCCCTTCCCGCTTCTACAAAGAAGATGTCTTTCCATTCCACCCTTACCTGAATAACCAGCTCTTAGCTGAATATTTTAGGTCCCTCCCAATGGACAGGAGTGGATCCCCATACAGCCCCTCCCCCACCACTCCCATGAACCCCTCTGATAGCAGAGGGAACCAAACCCAGAGTAACAAACCCTCCTTCCCTCCCTACCCTATGTTCTATCCTCCCCCTCCAAACTGGCCTTACTTCATGCCTCCTCCCTTCTACCCCACTTACATGAAACCCCCCACCCAAACATTTTAGCCTGCCATATTGACATGGGTAGGTGGGCAGGGTGTGTGTGTCTGCACATATATGTGCAGGTGTGTGTATGTAATAGTTTTATGTTTTATGTGCGTATGTCACAAGGTGAATATGATATTGTTGCCGTGGCCAATTGGATACCAAAGAAAAAAAAGAAAAAGAAAAAAGAAAACCAAATCTATACAGACTGTCATAAAAAAAGGAAGAAATTCAACAAACTCTATGGACTGTGTTCTTTGAAATCCTGGAAAACACAAAAAAAGAAAAAGAAAAAAAAACACAAACAAACTGGACAGTGTTCATGTGAAGTAGCCCTCTGTTGTTCTACAAAGTAGCTGGAATAAGAGGCCAACAACAAAGTAGGCCAGTGTTGACTGTTGCTGTGACTTTGCAAAACAAACAAAAGAGGGATTTATGCCAATTTGGTTTTTAACCATCAACAAGACAACACAAACACTGAACTGTGAACTTGAATTTGTTGTGAATAGGAAAGTGCTTAGTGGATATAAGTAACCGTTGAAAGACAGTATTAAGTGGTTAATCCTTAGTGGTTATAAATAACCATTGAAAGACAATCTCCCCTTTATATTCATTTTGTTTTGATTGTTGCTTTCTCCCTTTTCCTCTTATTGTGGTTTGATTTGCTTTGTGGTTGATTTGGTTTGTATTAAGTTACACTTATATACTGTAATTCTCTACTGTAATTGTGGTTTGATTTGCTTTGTGGTTTGATTGTGGTTTGATTCTCTACTATAATTGTGGTTTGATTTGCTTTGTGGTTGATTTGCTTTGCATTAAGTTACACATATCTACTGTAATTCTCTACTGTAATTGCTTTTCAATTTTCCTTTTATTGCAGTTTGATTTGTTTTGTATTAAGTTACACATATATACTGCAACTCTTTGTTCTGTACTACCTAAAGTGTTGAACTGTAGTTAACTGTTTATGTAATTTTGCTTAGCTAAGCCATTGTTTTCAAACTAGCATTTGTGAGGTTTTTATTGTTGTTGTTATTGTTTTGTTTTGGGTTGGGTTTTTTTTTGTAGATCATTTCCATAATTTTCCTAGCATGGTTATATCATCAAATAACTGGCCAAGAAAAGATGGACTACGCATTGGACACTTGAATGTAAACAGTATTCTAAACAAAATATCCGATGTACAGACTCTATTATACAATTCTGATAAACCATTTCATGTATTTGGATTCACTGAATCCAGACTTTCAAACAATGTACTGGATACAGATGTTATAATTCCCGGCTACAAACTCATATGCAAAGATCAAGTATCCCCCAAGTCCACTGGCATGCTTGTATATATCAGTGAAGCAATAAACTATAAAAGAATTCAAAATCTAGAAAATCATCAAGTTGAGTCAATATGGATAGAAATCAAACTAAAACAAAATAAACCTATCAGAGTAGGATTTATTTACAGAAATCCATCTGAAAGAATAGATTGGACAGACAGATTTTCCACAATGATGGACTCGGCATTTCTCGATACCACAGAAACACTAGTGTTTGGTGATTTCAATATAGATTTACTTAAACCCCAACCTTCATGGGTAAACAAATTAGACACATACAACCTTACACAAATTGTAGATACACCAACACGCATAACATCTACCAGTAAAACACTTATTGATCATATTTACATAACTGATAAACAAAACATCAAGGAATTATGTATTCCTATCTATGGCTGTAGTGACCATCTTCCTATATGTGTAACATGGGATAGGAAAGGTACACAAATCCCAAAAGTAGGTCACAAAGAAATTACATACCGATCTTTTGCAAAATTCAATGAAAATCATTTTATAAATGATTTGTTAACTTCTTCATTAAACAATGCTTACAACTTGACAGATCCAGAAGAAGCCTTGACCCTCTGGCTTGAAACTTTTATGTCTATATATAATAAACATGCTCCCTTTAAAACCCACAGAGTAAGGCATAAAGTACAACCTGAATGGATAACAAAGGAAATTTTATCTGAAGCACAGCATCGAGATAACTTGTTAAAGGCAGGAAAATTTCATGAATACAAGGCACAAAGAAACAAAGTAAATTCCTTGAAGCGAGCATGTAAACAAAAATACTTTCAAAATCTTACTTCTTCCAAACAAAATTCAAGATCAATGTGGAAAGCTATCAACCAGCTAACTAATAAATCTTCCTCACCTTCCACTATTCAGAATATTTCTCCTGATTACCTAAATAGCTATTTTACCACCATGCCAGATTCATTGATAAAACAGAATAATGCTACACAAAACTCCCTAGAAAAACTAAAAACCTTTTGTGGATCCAAAAATATCAATTCAGCTTTGAAAATACCACCATTGAACATAACTGAAGTTTACCAATCCCTACAACGTTTAAAACAAACAAAAAGTCAAGGTCCAGATGGTGTGGATGGAAAAATTCTCAAAATGGCAGCTCCCTTTATAACTGAGATGCTTACTTATGTTTATAACTTGTGTATTGGAAAATGTCACTTCCCATCACAATTCAAACTGGCCAAAGTAATTCCTTTTCATAAATCTGGTGACTCTTCAAAACCATGTAATTACAGGCCAATATCAGTTTTATCAATTATATCCAAACCACTTGAAAAACATATACACAAACACCTTAGCAATCATTTAGAACATTATAGTCTTTTAATTGATAACCAATCAGGATTCAGGAAAAATCATTCTTGCCACACAGCTCTTACTAACATTGTAGATTCTTGGCACAACAATATAAATGATAACAAATATTGTGGAACCCTTTTTATTGACTTTGCTAAAGCGTTTGATGTAATTGACCATGAACTACTATGCCGAAAACTAATGCTATATGGCATATCTGATAATGGTCTGAAGTTAATCAAATCATTCCTGCATAATAGACAACAATATATTTCGATCAATAACATTAAATCATCTACACTACCAGTAAAATATGGGATACCACAAGGGTCTGTTCTAGGTCCACTTTTATTGTCTATATATGTTAATGACCTTCCACTCTACATTAAAGAATCATGTGAGCTTTTCTGTGATGACACAACAATTCATACCAATAATACCAATCTTAATCAAATATCTGCCTCATTACAAAGTAGCATAGATTCTCTAAGCAAATGGTGCAATTACAACCATATGTCACTAAACCCACAAAAAACCAAAGTCATGCTTATTACAACAAGACAAAAGAGACAAAACATGACAATTAGACTTCCACCCATATTTATAAACAATGAACCTATAGAGGAAGTTGATAACCATAAACTTCTAGGTATTGTGATTGACAACAATCTTTCATGGATGGCACACATAAATAAATTATCAAAAACAGTTTCAAAACATGTATACCAGCTTTGCAGAATCAAACACTTTATCAACACACATGCCAGAAAACTATTCCTACATGCTTACATTCTATCTTCAATCAACTATTGTTCTACCCTATTTGACACAGCCAGTGCCAATACCCTCAAACCTCTAATTAGCAGTTACAAAAGAGCGCTCAAAGCAGTTCTTCTAAAATCATCTACCTTAAGTGCATCAGACTAATGCAAAACTGGAGGTTCTTCCCTTAAAAGACATGTTTACCCTAAACAAAGGAATGTTTATGCATAAAATTATGACAGGACATGCTCCACAATCCCTCTATTCTAAATTTCATATGACCTCCAGATATCCTACCAAAATTCAACCACCAATACCTAGAATCGACCTCTATAAATCAAGCCTTTCATACTCAGGTAGCCTACTCTGGAACATGCTGCCAACATTCGTGAAAACATCCCAAAGTAAAGAAACTTTCAAGAATGCAATTTATACCCACCTCAAATGTAAAAACTGATGTACTAACACATCAGTACTCCTACCACATGTAAACCTGTGTGTATATATGTGCGTTTGTGTGTGTATGCGTGCTCGCGTGTGTGTGTATGTGTGTGTATGTGTGTGTGTATGTGTGTGTGTGTGGCATGTGAGTGTGTGTGTATATGTGTGTATATATTTATATATATATATGTGTGTGTGTGTGTGTGTGTGTGTGTGTGTGTGTGTGTGTGTGTGTGGTGTGTGTGTGGTGTGTGTGTGTGTAACAACTTATGTTATCACTCCATATACTTCATGTCTGGAAGATTTGTCAATATTGCTTCGGATTCGTCTCATAATGATGTAACCTGAAGAACTATATTCTATAAGTTGATTGTATGAGATGGTTTTACCTAAAAATCCATGCTTGGATAGACATTGATTAATGTGTTTATTGATGATATCGGTTTAAAGAAGGATCTCATGCGGGTGTTATCAGACTTGTTTGATTGGACTTTTTTGATGAAGATGTACCATGTAAGATTCTCTCTCTCTCTCTCTCTCTCTCTCTCTCTCCTCTCTCTCTCTCTCCTCTCTCTCCTCTCTCTCTCACTCTCTCTCTCCTCTCTCATCTCTCTCCTCTCTCTCCTCTCTCCCTCTCTCCCTCTCTCTCCTCTCTCTCTCTCTCTCTCTCTCTCTCTCTCTCTCTCCGGTTTGGTTTGATCTCTATGTAATATTTGAAGATGCCTTTTTTTTTCTTTCTTCTTCTCTAAACTTCCACTTCCACATATGCTATCCTAGTCTCATCACTGGATAGGAATGCTTTGGTTCTTAATGAAATTTGAACTGAAATTGTGTTTTACTGTTTAAATATCGAAATGCGAATTTTATTTAATTTTTGTATGTGTGTGTTTAAGAGTTTTTATGTTTGCATTTTATGATGTACGTGTCTTTTCCCTTTTGCCTTCTTGCTTGTTTTCCCCCCTCACACACCACACACACACACACACACACACACACACACACACACACACACACACACACACACACACACACACACACACACACACACACACATGGAATGTATTATTTTCAAATGAATGTTTTGGCTTATAGATTTCTAATGCCTTCTGTTTCATGGTCCTGAATATTTGCTATTTTTTTCATCTTCATTAGTATATATATTATTTTTTTAATGCAGAGTTTGATTTAAAACTGGTTTGCATTTATAACCTTAAATGTTGTTTTGCTCCTATTTGATTTCTAAAATATTTTTATACAATGTTGCTCATTTGTTTGTTGTTTGCCTTTTGGGGTTTTCTTTTCCTTGTAAGGATTGGCCACATTATGAGCTTATAGATAATTGATGATAATTATTTTTTACAGAAGTGAGAGTGTTTTGAAATATTGACTAGTTTGTTTTTATGTAATTTGAAGATGCTCTCTCTCTCTCTCTCTCTCTCCTCTCTCTCTCTCTCTCTCTCTCTCCTCTCTCTCTCTCTCTCTCTCTCTCTCTCTCTCTCACTCCTCTCTCTCTCTCTCTCTCTCTCTCTCTTGGGTTTTCTTTTCCTTGTTAGGTTTGGTCAAATTGTGAGTTTTTAGGTTTCTTTGATGATAGTTTTTTTTTTTATGGAAGTGTGAGTCTTTTGAAAATTTTTGTTGACTGGTTTTGTTTTGATGACGATGTTTTTGGGGATGCTCTCTCTCTCTCTCTCTCTCTCTCTCTCTCTCTCTCTCCTCTCTCTCTCTCCTCTCTCTCTCTCTCTCTCTCTCTCTCTCCTCTCTCTCTCTCTCTCTCTCTCTCTCTCTCTCTCTCTCCTTCGGATGAGACTTTAAACCGAGGCCCCGTGTGCGAACGCACGCAGAACATCTTGCGCACACGTTAAATCCTGTTCCGCTTTCGTAAGAGTTGGCCATCGTGTGCCGGTGGGAACAGATGACAATATTTACAAAACTGCATACACACGGGGACCGGATGAAAAAAAGCACATGATTGCTTATTCTGTTATCCTCGATATAAAAGAATAAATTTTAAAAAAAAATCTCTCTCTTGCTTCCTTCCCTTCCATTTCCCTCCAACTTCCACCTTCACATAAATTATTCTATCCTAGAACGTATTATGGAGAGGAGTGTTTTGGTTGTTATGTTGGATTCAAAATGTATTCTTACCATTTGAATATAGATATGTGTTTTTATGTATCTCTTGTGTTTAAAGGTTTTTATGTTTTTTGTTTTTTTAATCTGGTTTTCCCCTTTTATGCCTACTTTGCTTGTTTCCCGCTTACACACACACACACATACTACACACACACACACACACACACACACACACACACACACACACACACACACAACACACACACACACACACACACACACACATACACACACACACACACACACACACACACACACACACACACACACACACACACACACGTTTGTTTAAATAATGACCAGTGTATCCAGATAGGATACGCCTTTTGTTGAATGTATCCTGTTTTCTTCTTTTAAAATATTGGTTGAACTGCTGCTGGTGGTGATGCTGGTATATAGGGGTAGGGAGGGGTTTCTTAGCTTTATTCCCTGATCAGGCAAGGGCCGGATGAAAAAAAGTAGTAATACTGACTCTGTTACCCTTGAAAAATAAAGATTATTCATTCATTCATTCATTCATTCTCTCTCTCTCTCTCTCTCCACGCAAAACACACAAACACACACACTCACACACACCAACACAGGCTACAAACACACACACACATACACACACAAACAAAACACAAACACATAGGCTACACACACACACACATACACACACTTATATAACATACAGCTTTTATATCCCCTAGACATGATAAACATGATATATCTGAAACAGAACACAAGAGAGACAGACAGACAGACAGACAGACAGACAGAGACACTGAGAGAGAGACACGGAGACAGAGACAGAGACAGAGACAGAGGCGCACGCACACACACCACACACACACACACACACACACACACACACACACACACACACACACACACACACACACACACACACACACACGGACAGACAGACAGACAGACAGACAGAGACAGAGACAGACAGAGAAAAATCATAAATTATAGGAAAGGGGACAAAACAGAAAGAAGTAACCCTAACACAATGGACAGCGCGGAAGAAACAGGATGTTGGTGTTGTGTAAATGGGCAGCGTCCTTCTCCTCTCCACAGTTTGTTTAGCCGGATATTCCGGTTTCTGGGAAAACAACACACTGCTGTCTGTATTTCTGTCTGCCTATCTGTCCGTGTGTTTGATTGGCTAGCTGTCTGTTCATCTCTGTGTGTGTGTTTGTTTGTTTGTGCGTTCGTGCGTGCGTGCGTGTGTGTGAGTGTGTATCTATATAATGTATGTTTGTGGGTTTATTTATTTATTTATTTTGGTATTTTTTTTTTTATATCGAGGATAATGGAATAATCACTCTTATGCTTATTTACATCCAGTCCCCGTGTGCATGCAGTTTTGTAAATGTCATCGGTTCCCACCGGCACACAATGGCCTACTCTTACGAAAAGCGGAACAGGATTTAACGTATGCGCAAGATGTTCCGCGTGCGTTCGCACACGGGGCCTTGGTTTAAAGTCTCATCCAAGGACTTTTGCGGATAGTGGAGTCAGCACCGATGTTAACTCCAGGAGAAAAATCTCCTCGACCGGAATCGAACCCGGGTCGTCAAATTGCCAGCGCAATGTTCTGACCACTAGGCTATCCGTCCCCCTATGGGTCTGTGTATGTGTCTATGTATGCATGTATGCGTGTATGTATGTATTTATGTGTGTATGCATGTATGTAAGTATGTATGCATGCAGCATGCATGCATGCATGTATGTATGTATGTATGTATGTATGTATGTATGTATGTATGTATGTATGTATGTATGTATGTATGTATGTATGTATGTATGTATGTATGATATACGTATGTACGTATGTATGTATGTATGTATGTATGTATGTATGTATGTATTGTATGATGTATGTATGTATGTATGTTGGAGTGATCTGCCCTTGATTGTTCAGTTGAGCCTTCAATAGCTCTGATTGATTAATTGTTTTATTTATTTATTATTTTTTTAATTCTTTTATATCGAGGATAACAGAATAAGCAATCATGTGCTTTTTTTCATCCGGTCCCGTGTGTATGCAGTTTTATAAATATTGTCATCCGTTCCCACCGGCACACGATGGCCTACTCTTACGAAAAGCGGAACAGGATTTAACGTGTGCGCAAGATGTTCTGCGTGCGCTCACACAGGCCTCGGTTTAAAGTCTCATCCGAAGGACGAGTGTTTCCAGAGTGCCTGTGCGTCTTTCTTTTGTTTGTCGGAAATTTCTTGAGCGCCTTCTGCTTCTGTTTTTATACAACTCTTCATACAGTGTGTGGGGACTTTCTTTTCATTTGATTTACTTTTCTTCAAGTGAGTGGTGCCGTCATTTTAACGTTACATTTATCATGTCCTTCAGTCAGTCTTCTGGTCCCTCCAGTTCCCAAGGAAATGTCGACTCCCTTATTGGCAAGCTAGTGGATGAAATAGTGGCCAAAGGCGGTGTTGATGTCAGGGGGGAGATAGAGGACAACGTTCTCTGTAGAATGAATAGAGGAAAAGGAGGCAAAGGGAAAGGGAACAAAAAGGCCCCCAAAAATGACGCAAATGATTATGATGTCATAGCAGCTCGCGTCACAGAACTTCTTGTTCCTCTCCTTGCTGCCGCTATACAGAAGACCTTCGCTTCTGCTCTTAAAGAAAGTTTATCTTCAGTGATCGCAGAAGTGGTCAAACAGAACGACCAGAAAGTGGAAGTACTGCAGCGTCAAAATCTGCTGCTGCATTACAAAATTGACCAGCAAGAGCAGTAGGCTATAATAGGAGAGAGGCTATAAAAATAGTTGGTCTTCCTGAGACCGAAAATGAAAACACAGAAGAAACAGTTCTGAAGGTCTTCAGTGCAGCTGGCTGTGATGTAAAACCGCAAGATATCTCTGCTGTGCACAGAACAGGCCCCCACAAAAAAACCCAGGGAGGCAACAACAGCCACAACAATGACTCCAGCTCTTCAAAATCCAGAGCTGTGATTGTAAAATTCAACACAAGGAAAACTAAAGCATCCATAATGTCAAAGAGGAGTCAGCTCAGGAAATCAACATCATTTCAACGAGTTTATCTAAATGATGACCTGACTCCTCTCCGGAGTAGAATGTTACATTTGGCCAAGAGGAGCGACAAGGTTGACCGTGTGTCCGCCACCCCTGAGGGAAAAATCCGTTGTGTCCTCAAGAAAACGCCAGGACAGAGCTCCACTGACCCCAAAGTGGTGCTCTTGGACACGCAGGATGACCTTTTCCATTTGGGGATGGACAAGGTGGACTTCCCAGCCCTTGGCCTGACGCAGTTTTCCTTGTAGGATTTCACTGGAGGCCACCAACAGCGTACCACCAGTAACTCCACCACTTAGTTCCAGTAGTTCAGTATGTAATTTAACTTTCTTATTTCTTAATGTTTGCGGTCTAAGAAGCAGACTTAAATGCCAAGAGTTTGTCGATTATGTTAAAAAGTTTGATTTTCTTCTTTTTGCTGAAACAAAAACAGATCATCAAGACCATTCTTTCATTGAAGAGTTCTTCAAGGATTTTGGATATACTATTTGTTTAAACAGTCGTAAAAATCTGTCGTACCTACGTTCAGGAGGCATTGCTGTAGCTTTTAAAGAACGTTTTGCTGACTGTGTTCGTGTGTTTCCTAGTGATAACAATGCTTCTCTGTGGTTTCTGCTTAAGAAATGCATTACTGGATGTACAAAGGACGTATTGGTTGGAACAGTATATATACCACCTGAAGGGTCTGTATACAGCAGTGTTGATTTATTTGATGAAGTTGAATCAAACATTATGCGTTTTCAAAATAAGTTTAACTGTGACATTCTTCTAGCAGGTGATTTCAATGCATATACGAAAACATTAAGTGATTCCCTTAATCTTGGTCAGTGCGATGATGATAGCCTTATAAATACTTTAGAATCTGAATATGTGGAAAACTATATGGTCAATGTACAAAGACAGTCTCAAGACTCACACAGACCAAACAATTATGGCTACAGGCTTATAGATTTTTGTAAGTCATATTCATTGTGTATTCTAAATGGTCGATGTGGGAAAGATACTGGTGTTGGTCTTTGTACAAGTAATGGTTGCACTACAGTTGATTATTTTATTAGTTCACATTGTATTTTATCTCAAATTTCAGATTTTGCTGTTCAGTCCTTTGATGCAGTGTTGTCAGATGTTCATTGCCCTTTGTTAATGACATTGAAAGTTGATGATGTTGATTGTGGTTTTACTGCAAAGATACCTAAATATCAAAATGATAATTCCGTCTATAAAGAATACACTGTTATAAAAGAATGGGATAACGATAAGTCTGAACAGTTTAAAGAAAACGCGTGGGCTAATATTGTATCACAGTTGAATGGCTCGCCACTAGTTGATGACCTTGACGTCATTAATAAATACGTAAAGGATACGCTACTTTCTTCTGCCAAGGAAACGTTTGGAACGTTAACTGGCAATTCTTTTCGGTCAAGTAAGAAAAGGCAACATCAGTCATGGTTTAATGAAGCATGCAAAAAGAAACGTGCAGAGTACTTTAGATCTAAACACAAACTTAAAACAAATGACTCAGCAATCAATCGTCTAGAGTTCATGATTAAAAGCAAAGCATATAAATACACACTACGTAGAGCAGAAAGAGTTGCATGCAAGAAATGGCACGTTGAGTTACGTAGATTAAAACATTACGAATCTAAAAAAATTTGGAAAAAGATCAAAAGAAGAAAGAAAGTAGCTACTCCAGTTTGCATGAAAGACTTTTTGGATCACTTTAGTTCTCTTAGTGCTGGGTCAGAAGTGCCAGAAGAAATAAACTGTACTGTGCCTATTAATGCGCAGTTAGATTATGATTTATCTGCATTGAATGCTTCTATTACTGAAGAAGAAGTTATCAAGGCCGTTAATCATCTTAAGACAGGCAAAGCAGCAGGAATAGATATGATACGTAATGAATATATCATCAATAGTATTCCAATGTTAACTTCAGTCTATTGTGCTTTATTTAATAAAGTTCTGGATGAAAGTGCTGTGCCAGAAGAATGGGCAGTGGGTTTGATAACACCCTTGTATAAAGGAAAAGGAGACCAGTCTGATTGTAACAATTATAGGGGAATAACATTACTAAGTTGTCTGGGGAAATTATTTACCAGTATTATTAATAACAGGTTAAACAGTTTTATAGAAACAAATAAATTATTGTTAGAAAATCAAGCAGGCTTTAGACAAGGCCATTCCACTTTAGATCACGCTTTTGTATTGAAAACATTAGTTGATATTTATCGCAAAAAGAAAAGAAAACTTTTTTGTGCCTTTATTGACTTTACAAAGGCTTTTGATTCCATTTGGCGAGAAGGGTTATGGTACAAATTATTGTTGCATGGAATTCAAGGTAAAGTTTTTCGAGTCATTGTCAACATGTACGATAAAATTAAGTCTTGTGTTTTTCTTAATGGTGAAACGTCTGATTACTTTCGCTGTTGTATGGGTGTCAGACAAGGAGAAAATTTATCTCCTGTTCTCTTTTCGTTATATCTAAACGATTTAGAAAGTTATCTCATTAAAAATAATTGTAATTATTTAAATATTGAAATAGCTGATGTCGAACTATGCAAATACCTGAAGTTGTTAGTTCTTTTGTACGCAGATGACACGCTTTTACTAGCAGACTCTGCAGACAATCTCCAGAAAGCTCTTAACACTTTTTGTAGATACTGCCAGGAGTGGAAATTGGATGTTAACATTGATAAAACAAAAATAATTATATTCAATGCTAAGAAAAGCCAGAAAATGCGATTTAGATTTGGAAGCAAATATATAAGTATTGTTGTTTCTTATAAATACCTAGGCATCATTTTTAGTCAAAACGGTAAATTTTGCAAAGGTAAGAAAACAACATATGAGCAAGCACAAAAAGCAATATTTTCTTTGATGCAGATGAGCAGAAATCAAAATATTCCAGTTGATGTTGTCCTCGATCTTTATCAAACAATTGTTGTTCCAGTATTGTTATACGGCTGTGAAATTTGGGGTTATGAAAATATTGCTATTTTGGAAAAATTGCAACTGAAGTTTTTGAAACACCTCTTCAGACTTAAAAGGAGCACAATGACTAATCTGATATATGGTGAAACTGGAATATATCCCCTGTCTGTTCTGATTGGTGCAAGGTTAATTAAATTTTGGTCTAATATTATTACTGACAATTCTGACAAATCTTCTTCAAAATTATATTATATATTGTATGATTTATATACAAAGAGTGTGTATTGCTCAGAATGGATAAAAAAAGTTCATAAAATTTTAATAGAAACAGGGTTTGACTGTGTATGGGAAACACAGACTTTTGTAAACAAAGATAGTTTATGCCGTAACGTCATTAAGGCTTTAAAAGATAATTTTGTAAAGTCATGGTTAGAAGAACTGCAAAGAAGTAATAAATGTATATTTTATCGTAATTACAAAAAATGTTTTAAGAGGGAAAAGTACATTGGTGAGTTGCCATATAACAATGTGATTTCATGATTTAGATTCAGGTGTATCAACCATTCTTTACCGATTGAAACAGGACGGGTCAACGGCATTCCGCGCGAAAATCGTCTTTGTATGCAATGTAACATGAAAACGATAGGAGATGAGTTTCACTTCATAATGGAATGTCCAAAGTTTTCTGAGCTTCGGAAGAATGTCCTACCTCATGAATATTTGTATCCAAGATCCATGTTCACATTTTGTAATCTGCTCTCTTCTGATAAAAATATGTTATTAAAACTTAGCAAATTCATACTTAAGAGTAAAGTTGCATGATATTAATG
>JASPKP010000055.1:40000-45000 GCA_030674155.1 Stramonita haemastoma | reverse complement strand
CAGTACTCCCTTAAAAAAAATACAATGACTTGGAGTAACAAATAAGAGAGACTTCACACCACCGTCGGTGCTGTTGAAAGATGACAATCCTCTCTCCTTCCATGTCTTTGGCACAGTGCCAATGTTTGAAAGCTAATCTGCGGTGTATAGGCAGTGCAGATAAAGAGACGTCAGTGTTTATGTAGAGGCCTTTTGAAAGCAGACCCCATCGGCGAATCATGTCAGCTTTCCTCCTCTTTCAGCTCCTTTTCCCCACAGCTGGGTGCAGACAAGTACAGAGCTGCCCCTCTCTCAGATTTGGGGTGTTGTGGGTTAAGACGTGTTCCAAACTCTCACCAGATTCCTCCCCTTAGCTTACCTTTCAGCCATCTGTCTCTCCGTTTTGTTGTTGTTTTTTTCTCATGGACTGAGAGAGGACAGGCAGACAGACAGAGATAGAGAGGGGGGGGAGGCAGAGAGAAAGAGAAAGAGAGAGGGCCTAGGGAGAGAGACAGAGACAGAGAGAAAGTGTGTGTATGTTGGTGTGTGTGTGTGTATTTGTGTGGTGTGTGTGTGTATGGCCACTGGTACAAAGTATTTCTTGGTCTGCTTGTAATAGTGGTGTGTGAACTAGAATAGGAGGGGAAAAAGTGCGGCGGGTTTAAAAACATATATAATTATCATATCATGTTTTAGGATCAGACTCTCTCTCTCTCTCTCTCTCTCTCTCTCTCTCTCTCTCTCTCTCTCTCTCTCTTTCTCTCCCCCATTTACTTGCTTACACACACCACACACACACACACACACACACACACACACCACACACACACACACACACACACACACACACCCACTTCCCCCTCCACACACACACACACACACACACACACACACACACACACACACACACACACACACACACACACACACACACACACACACCACTGTGCAAGTAGAAAATTTGTTGACTCTGTGAAACAAATCCATAAGCAGCACCCTAACGCTTTCATTGTAATTAGTAAAGTGTCATCTGTTGTTGATGATGAGCTGGAAACTAGAAGGCAGTTGTTTAATGCCCTGTCAGCAAAAGAACTACTGGGGATGAAGAGGGTATCCTTTATATCCAATGACAACCTGCACACCAGCCACCTGAAGGATGGGACACACCCCACCATGAAAGGCTCCACCATCCTGGCAGTCAACCTTGGCCGTCACCTTCGCCAGCTGTTTTGGACGAGGCCAAAACGAACGGTGAGGTCTGCACAACGGCCAAGAACGACTCCCTTCCAGCAGCAGGAACTGGCCCCATGGAGAGCCTACAGTCCCAGGCATCCTTGGTGCAACATGTTTGATGTTCTCAGACATTGTTACTAAAGGAAGCTGTATGCTCACCTTTTTACTCTTACTACACCACGTGGAAAAAGGGAAAATGAATACACAAATGTGACTATTCTTTATTATTGTGGAATAGTGTCAGAACATTAACAATCTATTATGGTTATTGTGGTTATTTTGTAATGGTTTTAGTAACAACAAAATTAAGTTGATATATTGTTGACTATATTTGCATTATCCGTGTATCTGGCGTACATTTCTGGATAAAATAACTTAGTAGTGCTATCTGTAAACTTTTTTTTTTTTTATCTTGCTGATAGTGTCATAAAATTAGGTTGTATTGGGGGTTGTTGGCTTTGCTGTTCTTATTGTTGGTGGTTTTTTTTTGGTTTGTGTGGGGATTTTGGGGGGGGGGGGGGGTTGTTGTTGTTGTTTTCTGGGTTTTTTTGGTGCTTTTTTCTTTTTTTTTTTTTTTTTGGGGGGGGGTGTTCACACACCCTCTTTATTTGTTCCTTCCTGAATAGGTTTAAATAATAACATAACATTGTAAATGGTAATGCACCGAAATGATAAAATTTCAATACTGCAGTGGAACTGCAGATCTATTGCTACAAATGTTGACTACTTGCACCAACATCTTATGTCAACTTATTACCAGGTACTTATTCTTCAGTCCTTAAATGTTAAAAAGAGCAAGCTTCCAAGACTGAAGCGATTTTTCTATCCACCAGTTTGTGAACAACAACAGACTAATGGAAAGATTAATACTGCAATTTATATTCGTGTTGGTTTACAGTACCGCATGATACAGTCTCCTGTGCCAGAAAACATAACAAATGTTTCCTCATGTGCTGTTACTGTACAGTTTTCGGAATCTCTCACCATCAACTGTGTGTCTGTTTATCTACCTAAAGGTCCTGATAATGATAACACTGATTGGCTGAGAACTATAAACGACCAGCAAAAATGGATTATAGGCGGTGATTTTAACAGTCACTCACTGTCTTGAGAAAAAGGTTGTATTCACATTACTAATAACCAGCTTGTTGAAAATATAGTAGACTCGCCCTTAGTTTTGCTTAACGATGGGTCCTACACCAGAATCCCCGATGTGTCCACACATAGGCCGACTGCTATAGATCTCACATTAGTTTCTCCAAAGTTAGTGTTGTCGCACTCATGGAAAACATATGATGAAACATTAGGCAGCGATCATGTTCCAATCTCTATCAAGATTAATGAAAAGTTTAACATAGAAAACACTGATCCGGACTTTATTCCAAAATACAATTATAAGAAAGCAGACTGGCTCACTTTCACAAACACCTTAAAGAATTTAGTAGTAAATACATCTTGCGATGATAGTATTGACATAATGTACAATTCTTTCTGCAATTCCGTTTTAAACGTGGCCAAAAAACAATTCCAAAACTAAATACAAAAGCTACGAAAAATTATAGTAATTTAGGCAATGTATGGTGGAATGTCGACTGGAAAAAGCAGTAAATGAAAAAAAACGAATGTTCAAATTATACAATAAAGATAAATCGATTGAAAATCACAAGGCCATGAAAAATGCTAATATTATATGCAACCGAGTAATAGAACAAGCTAAGAAAACTTACTGGACAACATTTTACAATTCTGAAGTCTCGAATCATAAGGATACCAAGAAGATGTGGAGACAACTAAACATAATGAAAAATGGCTTAAAATTTCCAGATTATCCAATTCAGTTAGAAAACAATTTACTTCCTTCTATAAGGGAAAAAGCAGAAGCATTTGCTGATTTTTTTTTCCAACACAAGTAGACTCGATGGCTTATCTCCAGCTCAAAGAATCTACAGAACTCAAAGAGAGAAATCAGGCGGTCTTGTCGACACTGTTCCTGATAATAGCCATTACATCAATGCTCCATTAACCGTACAAGAAATAAAAGATGCTATCTCATCCTTACCAAACAAGAAAACATCAGTTGGAATCGATGCCATTTCAAATGAAATGATTAAACACTTGTCAGACAAGTGGATACACATTCTCTACAATATTTTTCAAAAATGTTGGGAGAGTGGTGTATTACCTCAAGTTTGGAAACAGTCAGTTATTGTCCCTGTGCATAAAGACGGTAAACCCAAAACAAATGTGAATAGTTATAGGCCCATAGCACTTACGTCTTGTGTCTGTAAACTGTTAGAAAAAATTGTTTTAAACAGACTTGTATATTACTGTGAAAAAGAAGAAAATTATTCCCGTAAATCAAGCAGGATTTAGAAAAGGTAGATCTTCTATTGATCATTTAGTAAAGCTGACAACTCAGGTCAAATATCAGTTTGCAAGGCGGAAATGACTGTTAGCAACATTTTTTGACATAACTAAGGCTTATGACCAGGTATGGCATTCACGTTTACTATATAAACTCCAGAATACTGGTTTGTCAGGCCAGATGTATGGTTTCATTAAAAGTTTTTTAGAAAACAGAAAAATTCAGGCTAAAGTAGGAACTACATATTCATCTACAAGATCACTACAAATGGGTATTCCACAAGGTTCCGTTATTGCTCCCATGTTATTTAATATCTTGATGCATGACCTGCCAGACAATCTTTCAAAAAATGTAGAATTAGCTCAATATGCTGATGATATATGTGTATGGATGAAAGTTGTGATAAAAAAGAACACGAATTACACTAAAAAATTGTATCAAAACGATTTAAATGCTATAGCTAAGTATATGACCGAAAATGGATTACAGCTTTCAAATGATAAGACTCACATGATGCTCTTTAATAATGGAGCAAATCCAAGGGAAATGCCAAGTTTTTAAATAAATGGTGGAATCTTACACTATAAAGAAGTAGTTAAATTCCTTGGAGTTTTTCTAACATCAAAATTAACATGGCATAAACATATTGAATATATTTCAACTAAAGCAAGAATAAGCTTGAACATTTTGAAAATTGTCAGTAAACAGCCATGGGGCCAAGATATCTTTACCTTGTTGCATCTTTCAACATCTTTAATTCGTTCGAAATTAACTTTTGCCCAGGAAGTTTTTTTTAGTGCCCCAAAATATCTTTTGAAAAAACTCCAAAGCATAGACTGCAGGGCATATAAACTTGCTCTAGGCCTACCTATCCATGCTTCTTGTTTAAAAACATACAGTATGTCAGGGGTTTTACCATTGGAAGATTATAGGAGTGTTGCTTGTAGTAAATTTTTGTTGGAAGTTTGTCTGTTCAAAATGATCTGAAATCCGTGATTAATCTTAAGTCTGATAACGATTTTCCTAAGAGAGCAAGATTTATATCATCACATACCACCTTGAGAACATACACATCTAACGTTTTTACAAATGTGGGTTAGATCCAACAGGAAATGTAGCACAACGGGATGCACTGTCCCCTATTCCCTTCTGGGAATTAAATAGAGCAATGTTTGATATCAATTACATTGATATAGCCAAAAAGGACAATATAAATTTAGTATCTTCTCATGCCAAAATTCATTTGGAAGACAACTATCCTAATCATTTAAAAGTGTTTACAGATGGCTCAGTATTAAACAATAACGCTGGTGCTGCTTATGTTATACCAGATCTAAAATCTGAAAACCAATTTCATCTTGGTGAAGGTATATCAATATTTACAGCGGAACTAGTCGCAATATTGATGGCTCTACATTTTTTC
>JASPKP010000055.1:22500-35000 GCA_030674155.1 Stramonita haemastoma | reverse complement strand
AGTCTGACTAGAGCAGATGTTCTGTTGCAAGCGACTTTCACTTCCAATTGTTGATGTCCATTCTTTCGTTAGGATGAGCCTAAGTATTTGAATTGGCTCATCTCTCTAGGTATTTCACAATCTTGTATTTCCGTGATAGTCATTACGGTGCTGTTGACCATGATCTTTGATTTCTCTGTACTGACCTCCAATGCCTATGCGCCGTCGATCTGTTAAATTAGATCCTGTGGGATTGCAGTTCTTGTTTGCTGCTGCCCATGAGGTCAATGTCATTGCAAATCTGAGTTGCAAAGGTCTTCCACCAATGGAGATGGAAAGTGTGGTGGTTTTGCAGTGTCTCTGTCATGCAGTTTTCGAGGAAAGAGAGTTAAGAGTACAGTGAGAGAAGGCACCCGGCGAACCCCACCGTGTCATTAGAATCATGCTACTAATTGTTCATGAAAACTGCCAACTTTTGCGTTCTCGTACAGAGCCTCTGATGACTTCAATTAGAGCAGCTGTCAATAGTTTGAAGTGCCTGTACTTGCACCCCAGCCATTTACCTGTCAAAGGCCTTTTGAAGTTAGATGAAATTGTGGTACAAGTCTTTTTGGTGTTGGAGATGCTTCTCTATCAGAATTCTCAGATTGAAAATTTGTTCCATTGTGCTGCGTTTTGGTCTAAAGCCCGTTTTTTCTTCTGCCAGGAGTTTTTCCGCTTGGTTTTTCAGTCTGTTGAGGACTACCTGCAGCATGATCTTGCTAGGATGACTTATGAGACTGATGGTTCTGTAGTTCTGGCATTGCTTGAGGTTTCCTTTCTTTGGCAGGGGTATTACAAGAGACTGTGTCCATTCTTTTGGCCATTCTTTGGTGTCATGGATCTTCTGACAAAGTTCTGTGAATCGCCTTGCTGTTTCATTCCCTCCATTTTTTATGAGTTCAGCTGGGATGTTATCGATTCCAGGGGACTTCCCCTTCTTCAATTGTTTAATAGCTGCATCTACTTCACACCTTAGTATTGTGGGTCTTTATCTTGGTGTTCAGGGGGTTTGTCAGAAACTATGTTGGTATCTGGGCGTAGTGGGTAGTTATACAATCCCTCACAGTATTCTGTCCAGCGTTGGAGGATGGCATTGTTTTCCGTTAAAAGATTTCCTTCTTTGTCTTCTATAACAGAGGCTTTAGGCTGTGTGGTTTTCGTTAGTGCTTTCAAAGTGTCGTAAGCTGTTTTGCTGTTTCCCTTGGCCATTCCAGCTTCGATGTTGTTGCATTGTTCTTCTATCCACGCTTCTTTGGCTTCTCTCATCTTTTTCCTCACTTCTCTGTGGCTATCCATGTACTTCTTGTAAGCTTCTTGACTTGTGAACTTTTGTTTCTTAAGTTCTCTTCTTTTGTCGCAGAGGTCAAGAACCTCATTTGTCACCCAGGGTTGTTTCTTTGTTCTGCTTCTTCCTAATGTTTCTTCTGCTGCTGTCGTTAGCACTTCTTTGATGTTGTTGGCCAGTGTGTCCACATCATTGTCGATGACTGTGAGTGTGGCGAACTTTCCTCCAATGTTGGCTTGGAAGATCTCAACCACTGTTGGGTCTTTGAGTTTTTCCAGGTCGAATCTTATGCGTGGGCTTTTTGGCTGTTGTTTTGCTTTCAGTTTCAGCCTGATGGTGGTAAGTACAAGGTCGTGGTCACTGCCAATGTCAGCTCCTGGGAATGTTCTTGTGTTTGCCTTGTTTATGCTGATTTGAATCTTTGGGGTGACAGAATGTAATCAATTTGATTATGAATCAGACCATTTGGTGAGTGCCAGGTTGATGTTCTGGATGGCTTGTGAGGGTGGAGTGTGTTAGCCAAAGTTAGTTTGTGCTTCTTTGCGAATTCCAGCAGCCGCTGTCCTCTGTCATTTGTTTCTCCCAGTCCAAATCGTCCTGTGGTTCCTGCCCAGGTGTCATAGGCATCAGGTCCCACCTTAGCATTCCAGTCGCCGTTCCACAATAAGGATGTCTTTTTTGGGCGTTTTGGAGATGACGTTTTCAAGTTCTTCATAGAATTCTTCTATCTGGTCATCATCGTAGTCAGATGTTGGAGCATACACTTGGATGATGGTGAGATTCTGGGGTTTTGCAGAAACTCTGATTGAGATGAGTCTGCTGGATACTGGTGTGCAGCTGATGATGCTTGACACAATCTCTTTCCTGACAATAAAGCCTACTCCATGTTGATGTAGTTTCTCTTCTCCGCTGTACCATATTTTGTGGCCGTCTTGCGTGGTTGTTTCTCCGAAGCCAATCCATCTGACTTCCGCAAGCCCTAGGATGTCCCATTTATACCTCTGTAATTCATGTGTAAGTTCCTGTACTCTTCCTGTTTGGTACAGAGTCCTTACATTCCATGTACCAATGGTTACCCCTTTAGCTGGAAGCTTTAGAGTTGGTTCTGCCCCAGTAGCACACTTGTCACTCCCACCCTGGAGGCTTGCAGTGGGTAGCGCGGTCGTTGTTGATCCGGGCCTCGACCGATCCGGCATGCCTTTCTGTTTTGTTTTTCTCATCATGTCCTTGCAGTGGGCTTGAGGAAGCTTGGTGGCGCCCATCTCCTCTCCAAGACTCCTACTGGTGGGTAAGAATGCACCAGCCCCTCACAAGGTTTCGCCCGCCAGTAGTACAAAATATCAAAAAATTGAAAATTGGTATTTTTTTTCAGATAAACCGTTCTTGCTCTGAGGCATCGAAATATTCAATGCTTGTGTGGTGAACAAATCACTTTGAACCATTTGCTTGTGCACTGCTCATTAACACGACTGCCAGTTTCAGAAAAGCTTGGTGATTGTTATCCTCCCAATTATCCTTTATCTCAAGGGCACATTTTGAATAATTATTCTCTGCTTCACGAGTTTGCTGTTTATCTTAGTAGGAGTCCGGTTGGTACCTACCTTTGATAGATGTTAGCTGCTAGTGACGTTATTCTAGTTGCTTATACTAGTTATGCTATTCTAGTTATGTTATACAATTTATTTTTCAAAGGTTCTTTTCTACACACACACACACACACACAACACACACAACACACACACACACACACCACACACACCACACACACACAACACACACACACACTTGCCTGTCTGATATCACTATGTAGTGGAAGGACGTTAAACTGAAGAACACACACACCCATTTTCCCCAGGAGTTAACAGCAGTGCCGAGTAGACTCCCCCAAAGTCCTTGGATCACAATGTAAACCACGCACCTTTTGAGGATGCACGCAGGACACCTTGCACACACATTTAAACCCATTCCACTTTCGGAAGAGTAGCTTATTGAGTATCGTTAAGAGCAGACGACAAAAAACAACACAAAACCAACAACAACAAAAACAAACAAAAAACAGAACATGCATACTGGTCTCGAATATCATCCCTTCAGTCGGAATACGGCTACCTACTATTCATGGTGGGCTAAACTGTCACGTAGAACCACACCAGTGGTGAACCTTGAAGTTCCAGCCACAGAACCAATAACAAAAATCAAAGATGACAGGCCAAGCTGTCATCGACTCATTTCGGGTACCCTACGTTTTGTCGATAATAGTTACACCATTTGAAGGAAAAATCTGAGAGGCGAAACATTTAACATAATTTCTTATTTTATAACTGCTGAATTAAACAGTCAAATCAAAGAAATACAAACAGTTAAGACAAAAAAAACAACAAAAAATCCTAAACAGCCCTACACTAACATCAACACATCAACAGCTTTGTAGAAAAGAGAGGTAACTCCCTTGCTCAACAACAGTGACCTGGCTCATGACCTGCATTGTCGCCCTTTGTGCAATTTTGGTTTTATTCTCTTTAATTTCAAGGATAGTGGAATAAGCACTCATATGCTTTTATTTTATTATTTTTTTTACATCCAGTCCCCGTTTGTATGCTGTTTTGTAAATTTTGTCATCCCTTCCTACTGCGAAACAATGGCATACTCTTCCGAAAAGCCTAACGGGTTTTAAAGTGTGCAGCAGATGTTCAAGGTATGTTCGAACAGGGACCTCTGTTTATAATCTCATCCAAGGACTTTTGGTGGTGGGGTGGGGGAGGGGGAGAGGGGTGGAGTCGGCACTGATGTTAATTACCTTTTCCTAGCTTCTTTTCCTTCTCTCTGCCTCTGTATCTCTGTCTCTCTTACCTTTTAGCTTCTTCTCCTTCTCTCTGCCTCTGTATCTCTGTCTCTCCTACCTTCTCCTAGCTTCTTCTCCTTCTCTTTGCCTCTGTATCTCTGTCTCTCCTACCTTCTCATAATTTCTCCTTCCCTCTACGTCTGTATCTCTGTCTCTCCTACCTTCTCCTAGCTTCTTCTCCTTCTCTTTGCCTCTGTATCTCTGTCTCTCCTACCTTCTCATAATTTTCTCCTTCTCTCTGCCTCTGTATCTCTGTCTCTCCTACCTTCTCATAACTTGTTCTCCTTCTCTCTACGTCTGTATCTCTGTCTCTCCTACCTTCTCCTAGTTTCTTCTCCTTCTCTTTGCCTCTGTATCTCTGTCTCTCCTACCTTCTCCTAGCTTCTTCTCCTTCTCTTTGCCTCTGTATCTCTGTCTCTCCTACCTTCTCCTAGTTCTTCTCCTTTCTCTGCCTCTGTATTTTTGACTCTTTAACCTTCTCATAACTTCTCCTTCTCCCTCTCTTTATCTCTGTCTCTTCTACCTTCTCATAACTTCTTCTCCTTCCCTCTGCCTCTGTATCTCCTATTTCTCTCTAGCTTCTTCTCCTTCCCTCTGCGTCTCTGTCTCTCCTACCTTCTCATAACTTCTTCTCCTTCTCTCTCTGTATCTCTGTCTCTCCTACCTTCTCATAACTTCTCCTTCTCTCTGCCTCTGTATCTCTGTCTCTCCTACTTTCTCCTAGCTTCTTCTCCTTCTCTCTGCCTCTGTATCTCTGTCTCTCCTACCTTCTCCTCTACCTTACCCAGGTCACAAGTTCTGTCAGTTGATGTCACCAGAGTGCCACGGCCTCTACTCAAACGGTGTCATGCTTTGACATAGGATCTGCGGTTTGTCTTCAGCCGGCACAAGCTCTTAGCCTAGCAGCCTGCAGTCTTCTTTCAAGGAGAAAAACAAATCGTCTGAAGCTGGAGTATGGCTTCTAAATGGTGAGGTACAGGAAAGCAGTCATATACACAAACTTTTCTTGTAGTGTGTACTTTCATTTTCACAGTGGTTTCCAGGTGGGGTGGGTGTGTCCTGTCCAGTGGTGTACTCTTTGACCAACAAAAGTCTGAAAAAAAGAAGATTCAAATGTTTTGACTGATTCTTTTAGGTAGTCAGATCATTATGATAAATAATTATGGTTGATCCGAGCTATTCATGTTATTTTCTTTTTTAATTTCATCCAGACATGTGTATTAATTGTTGATTGATTTCTGTTGTCAGTTAGTTCAGTAGAATAGCTTTTCTTTTGAATTCAAACATGTGCCTTTTAAAAGATATAATATTTAGCAAAGTATGATTTAGGATATAATCGATTTTGTAAATTTTATTATGTTTTTTTTCTTGATCTTATTTTGCTATGGTATTTTTGTTGTTGTTTTGTTTTGCTTTGTTTTAATGAAAGCCTTTGGGACATGTATAGATTGTTCAACAAAACTATTGGTTGGATGTTTGGAATTAAAGTTTGCTGATTGATGATACTGCCTAGTGAAGTCTTTTCATCCCCATCTCTTTCTGTCTCTGTCTATGTCTCCCTGTCTAGTCTGTCTGTCTGTCTGTCTGTCTGTCTGTCAGTCTGTCTCTCTGTCTGTCTGTCCTGTCAGTCACAGTCTGTCTGTCTGTCTGTCTGTCTGTCATGTGGTCCGACAGGCTGCAAAATTGCAAATTTCAAAGCAGGCATATAAGTAGGTATGTTTTCAGTACATTCCTACGTGAATGCATGCATGTGTATGACCAGGTATGTGTATGCTTTCAGGTTTGTAGCCCCAAATAAACAAATGAGTGAAGGATTAATAATTAAAAGAAGAAACAGATAAGGAAAGAGGAAATAAGGTATGACATGGCTTTGATTGCTAAAAGCCAAAAGTCCATCAGTCAAGTAAAATAAATAAATGGGGAAGGGCAGGACAGCCTATCATTAGAGGGTTGCACTTATGATTTGCTGGCCAGGGTTTAAGTCCCCACCAAGACACCCATTGGATGGGGTTTTTTCCTTTAGGGGTTACATCAGTACTGACTCTACTTCCCCAAAAGTTTTTCAGATAAGAATAGAAATCAAGGTCCCATGTACAAAAAAAGGCAGAATATTTGTGCTTAAGTTAAAAAATCTGTTCTGCCTTTTAAAAGAGTAGGCTATTTTGTGCTAGTAGTGGCAGATGACAAAATTATATAAAAAAAGAACAAAAGCATACACACTGATGTATATTTAGACATCCTACACTCAAAGCTGCTTAACCTTATCTATGGGAGAGCAAGTGTTCTGACCACTGAGCTATCCCCTACAATAAAAACTAAACATACCAGGTTAGAAAAGTTTTCACACAGTTTTCCCTGTGAGCTGAAACTGGGTTACCCTTATCATTGTTGTAGTTTGATCAAAGTCGCAGTGAAGATGTCTGATTTAAGGACCACATTTCAAATGCCACAGATCTTTCAAAACTATGTCAGTGGCTGCCAGCCAACCCAGTGGGGATCAGGGGTTAATAGGAGACAGGGTTCAATAAACTCTGCTCAGAGATATTGTGGAGATAAACATCTGGGAACCGTCTAGACCCCTCTGCTGGCAGCTAGGCCTGACCTACACCACACCGCCAGTGGTGTCACTTTCCTCCCTTCCCCTCTCCTCATGCAATGTTCTGTGTGTACTTTACTATCCCCTTCATGACAATGTTCTGTGTGTACTTTACTATCTACTTCATGACAATGTTCTGTGTGTACTTTACTACCTACTTCATGACAATGTTCTGTGTGTACTTTACTATCTACTTCATGACAATGTTCTGTGTGTACTTTACTATCTACTTCATGACAATGTTCTGTGTGTACTTTACTATCTACTTCATGACAATGTACTGTGTGTACTTTACTATCTACTTCATGACAATGTTCTGTGTGTACTTTACTATCTACTTCATGACAATGTTCTGTGTGTACTTTACTATCTACTTCATGACAATGTTCTGTGTGTACTTTACTATCTACTTCATGACAATGTTCTGTGTGTACTTTACTATCTACTCATGACAATGTTCTGTGTGTACTTTACTATCTCTTCATGACAATGTTCTTTGTGTACTTTACTATCTACTCATGACAATGTTCTGTGTGTACTTTACTATCTACTTTCACAACTACCGATGTTTATGTTAAGCACAGCACTAGGTGGCATGCCATGAATCTTGTTTGGCAGCAAATTTCTTTTAGTTTAAGCTACGTGTTTTTCCCTGCCTACCATCCTTACGCTAGTTTATATTAATAAATGCACAAACTGGGTAGTTTTTTGTTTTGTTTTGCTTTGTTTTGGTTAAAGCTTTGCAGCATATATAGATTGTCAAAAAAATTGTTGGTTGGATGTTCGGAATTAAAGTTTGCTGATTGAAAGCCGACTCATAGGCTTCGAAAGCGGGTGTCTTCGCGGCATCCTCAAGATCCACTTGGGAACAACATGTTACCAATAGAGAAGTGAGCAAAAGGACCGGCATCAACAACATCATAGAAGAAGTGAAACAAAGATGATGGAGGTGGCTGGGCCATGTCCTCAGGATGAACAAGACCCGACATCCACATGCTGCACTCAGATGGGCACCACCTGGGAAAAGGGAGAGGGGCAGGCCGTTAGGTACATGGAGGAGAACTATAGAAGAAGAAATGAAATAATGGGCAAAAACATGGAATGAGATCGGCTGGCTTGCCCAAGACAGAGACGGCTGGAGAAGACTTGTTGGCGCCTTTTGCTCCTCCCGAGCCAGGAGGATTAAGTTAAGTTAAGATTGATGATACTGCCTTACAGAAGTCTTTTCACCACCATCTCTTTCTTTCTCTTTCTAAGTCTCCACCTGTCTAGTCTGTCTGTCTGTCTGTCTGTCTAGTCTGTCTCGTCTGTCTGTCTGTCTGTCTGTCTGTCTGTGGTCTGACAGGCTACAAGATCACAAATTTCAATACAGGCATATAAGTAGATGTGTGTTCAAGCCCATTCCTACATGAATGTCTGCATGTGTGTTTACGTGTTTGTCTCCAGCATTTGTGTGCTTTTAGGTTGTTAACCCCGAGAAACAAATCAATAAATAATTTAGATGAATGAATAAATAAATAAGAAAATAAATGTGTGATACCTTACTTGATAAAAAAAAACCTAGTAATTCATTGGTTATGTCAAAGAAATAAATGGGAGTGATGGTGGGGATGGAGGGTGGGGGGCAGGATAGCCTAGTGGTTAGAGCGTTGGTTCAGCCACCACCAAAACACTGGTTTGAAGAGATGTCTACCCTAGGCTTAACTTCAGTACCCAGTCTGCTCCCCTGAAGTCCTCCAGATGAGTCTATAAATCCAGGTCCCACGTGTGAACACATACAGAACATAATTACACACATGTTAAAATTTGTCCTGCCTTTAAGAAAAGTATGCCATTTTGTGTTGGTAGGAACAAATGACAAAATTTCAATAAGGCATGCAATTAAGGTTGTGTTTAGACATCCTCCCCTAGAAAGCTGTTGAACTTTAAGCATGGGAGAGCAAGTGTTCTGACTGTTTAGGGGTCCCCTACAATAGACACTGAAAATATCAGGTGAGATAAACTTTAACACAATTTTGCCTGTGAGTCAAGACTAAGCCATTCTTATTATCATTGTTGCAGTTTAAGCAAAAGTCCTAGTGAAGATAACTGATATAGGGATCACACTTCAAATGCCACAAGATATGTTAAACTATGTCATTTGGCTGCCAACTAAGGCAGTGGGGGTCAGGAGTTAATGAGAGACTGGGATAAATAAAATAATGTTAAAGATAGTGTGGAAGATAAATGTCTGTGGACCAGTCTAGACTTACACGTGTCTGACATGATGTAGAACACACTTAGGTATTGGTATAGTCAGGCAAAACCTTGGTGTCCCCTTCATTCCCTCCTACCCTCTCCTCCCCTGCAGCTGTGTGGCTATAAATTCTCTGGCTGTACTTCATCAGCACACACTGGCATCATCCACAACAGAGTGTGATCGCTGACAAGACGACAAGGAGGCGGAATTTGGCTCCTGGGACTGGGACAGTCTTTTTCCAAAACACAAAGTGTCGTCTGCTACAGTGGAGGAAAACATGGCGGGGAAGCTTACTGTGCTGCTTGCGGTATTTGTCATCTACATGACAGGTAAGTCAGCACTTGGGCTGGTTACTTATGCTAAGTCTGGTGTGTTGCCCTGTTATTCAGATACAATTGTGTAAAAAACCAGGGCAACAAAAGATTTATCTAGGACAAAATTCTCAAAAAATAAAGTTGCTCTCATTGGGAGAAAATACATGCAGACAAATTATTTTTACATTAAAAAGAAGCCCCAATTTCACCTGGAAAAATCTGTTTACTTAAGAGGGGACACTATCACATGTACACAGACTTAAAGGAGAAAGATCACCATGATCAAGAGTGAGGAAGTGTTGTATGTCACTTTTAGCAGCAGTGTTTTGGTGCTGTGATAAGAACAAAAGACATGCTGAAATGGGCAAAGAAGATTGTTAGAATTTAGATAAGAAAGGATTTGCTAAAAAACAAATTTTACTAAGGGTATTGGCATAAACAGTAATTTAGAGACTAGTCCAGTTTTTAGACATTTTGGATCCAAAGTAGATTTCTTCATAAAAGGCTGCTTCACAACTGCACTTTTGACAATGTAAGGAAATGTTCCAGTGAGGAGACTGTTGTTGACATTGTGAGTTAGAGTGGGTAGGAGTCTCTCAAGAAGCTCAACAAAGAGAGACATTGGTAGAAGGACAAAGGAACAAGATGTCAGTTTTGATTTTAAAATGATTTTATTATTTTCTTCAAATCTTGTTTTGATAGAGAATGAAGTAAAGAAGTTCTGAATATGTGTAAGTTATTGATTGAAAAGGCAGATAGTAAAAGAGTAGAGAGACCACTGATTTGGGAATAGAGGTCATAACATGATTATTCAGAGACTATCTGGAGAAAACACTGACAAAACATGTCAGGCAGCTGGTTAGGTGGGCAGATACTAGGCAAGGAGAGAAAAACACTGACAAAACATGTCAGGCAGCTGGTTAGGTGGGCAGATACTAGGCAAGGAGAGGAAAAACACTGACAAAACATGTCAGGCAGCTGGTTAGGTGGGCAGATACTAGGCAAGGAGAGGAAAAACACTGACAAAACATGTCAGCAGCTGGTTAGGTGGGCAGATACTAGGCAAGGAGAGGAAAAACACTGACAAAACATGTCAGGCAGCTGGTTAGGTGGGCAGATACTAGGCAAGGAGAGGTAGGTTTTACAAAGACAGAGCTGACAGCATACAGCAAACAGCTTTGATGTAGAAGTACTGGTGGTCATCTTAGGTAAAAAAGGTAATGGGGTCCCATAACCAAGGCAGTCATAGGGGAGTGAGACGTCAGAGGCCTCGGCTTTTCTAGGGGCCAGCTATATTGAGGGTGGCGCCCATCTCCTCTCCCTGGCTGCTTTACCCTCCCTGACCCTAGAGAGGGCAGGCACCCATTTACAGCTGGGTGAACTGGGGGGTCTGTACTGAAGCCAAAGCACGCAAACAGTCACCCATCCAACTGGTGACCACACTTGACCCTGCTTAACTTGACTTGGGTAAAGCAAGTGCTCTGACAACTGAGCTCTCTTGCCCCTGAAGGAGAAATAACCATCAAAGTGTCTATCTATCTATCCCCTAGTCTAGCGATCATGGGAGCACACCTAAAGACTTGACAACCAGTTCCCTCCATTCTTCTCTCTGTTCTGCCTTTCTCAAAATTTTGTTGAGGTCTAAGCCTGTCCATTTGCTGATGTTGTCCTCCCATCTGATTGCTGATTGTGCGTCGTGTAGGTTGAATTCAGCGCTTTGATTTGTTTTTGCAAGATATAGCGCTATACACAATTCCATGTATTATTATTATTATTATTATTACTATTATTATTATTATTATTATTATTATTATTATTATTATTATTATTATTATCTCTTCCTTGGTCTGACTCTTTTTCTTCCTCCTTGGACAGTGCCTTGCTTTATTGTTGTTGCAAGTCCTATTGATCTTGTGACATGCTGTACCATTAAAGTTTACCCTTCTTTACCATTGATAGAAGATTTTTTTTTTAATTTGAGATCAGATTTTCAGACTTTCCTGTTATCAGCTACGATGTGATAGAATGCATATGTAGCCTCGGGAGTACTGAATAGGGAATCTTTGTTTTCCTACTCCTATTGTGATGGACATAAATGATTGAGCATGCATTTCTCTCTCTCTCTCTCTCTCCTCTCTCTCTCTCTCCTCTCTCTCTCTCTCTCTCCTCTCTCTCTCTCTCTCTCTCTCTCTCTCTCTCTCTTGTTTGTGGTTTCCTTTCCTATAGAAGATTTTCGTAGGGACCAATGGTGTGCTGGATTCCGTTATGCACATCTTCGTTGCTTATGTGGTCTCTGTATGAGATGCCAAGGAGTCTCCTGAAGCATCTCATCTGTACTGCATGTACTCTTCTCTCCAAATCTGCAGTCATGGTCCACGATTGACAGGCATACAGGAATATGGATATGATATGGGAGCGCATTAGTCTGATCTTGTAGTTGAGTGAGATATTTTTATCTTTTCAGATGGTGTTCAGTTTTGACAGTGCTGTTATTGTCTGTGCAATCCTTTATACTACTTAGGTTTGGACCCCTTGTCCTATACAACGGCTCCCAAGTACTTAAAGCTGTGAACCATTTCCAGATTCTGGTTATTGACCCTGGTATCAGTGCTGATGCTTTTGGCTTTATTGGTCATCAGTTTGGTCTTCTCTGCACTCTGTATGTCCACTCCTGGAAAGCTTCGTGTCCTGCAGTGTTTACGTTAGACCTAAATCGTCTCTTTACCATGATGTAATCTATTTGGTTGTGGTGTTCACCATTTGGGCTATGCCTTGTCCATCTTCTGGATTTTTTATGTGGACCAAATGTATTCACTAGCTGGAGATTTTGGTTACTGGCAAACTCCAGGAGTCTCAATCCTCTTTCATTTGTTTCTTTGTTGCAGTGTGGTCCACAAATGCCCTCCCAGTCTTTGTAGGTATCTACTCCTATCTTGGCATTCCAGTCACTTTGTTCAACAAGGATGTCTTTCTTTAGAATTTGATTTAGATCTCCTTGTAGTTGGTTGTAGTATTCTTCTATGGCTTCATCCGTGTAGTCTGATGTAGAGGTTTTGCCTGTACTACTGTGTTGTTGAAGGGGTTGCTCTCAAGCGGATGGTAATAAGTCTGCTGGACACTGGCTGACAGCTTTCTATAGTGTTTACAATGTCCCTGTGAATGAGAAACCCCATGCCATGTTCATGCTTATCCTGTTTCCCACT
>JASPKP010000055.1:10000-17500 GCA_030674155.1 Stramonita haemastoma | reverse complement strand
GTCGCATTGGCAAGAATGCCACCATTGGTGAATGTCAGAGCTCTTGCTGAGCAACAAGAAAAACATTTGAACCTTGCATTTTCAACAGTCTGTTATTACAATGAAAGCAGTCATAGATTACAAACTCTCACCTCAAGTACAGCATTGCTTTTTTATTTATTTATTTATTTTTTTTATTATACCGTGTAATTATTTCTCTGTTTGTACCCACCCCCAACCTTTCTCACTTCGTGTGTGTGTGTGTGTGTGTGTGTGTGTGTGTGTGTGTGTGTGCGTGCGTGCGTGCGTGCGTGCGTGCGTGCGTGCGTGCGTGTATGTGTTATTGTGTGTGTATATGTGCATCCGCGCTCATGTGTGCACATAAAGCTATTGCTTGTGTGTGTGTGTGTATGTGTGTGTGTGTGTGTGTGTGTGTGTGTGTGTGTGTGTGTGTGTGTGAGAGAGAGAGAGAGAGAGAGAGAGAGAGAGAGAGAGAGAGAGAGAGAGAGAGAGAGAGAGAGAGTACATAATTATTTCTACATATGTGTGCACGTCTGTATTTGTGCTTGTGCATGCTATCATCTATGATTGTTTTTCATTCCTTGGCTTGTGCTCTGAGGTTCAACAATGGTGAGATTTTTGTATAGGGGACCATTTTCCCCACCCATTAGGGTAACCGCCATGACGGGATAGGTCAGTGGTCAGAGCACTCACTTTCCCCCAGCCAATGTTAAGCAGATTCGTTTAATTATTATTTTTGCTAATAATTAAACGAATCTGCTTAACATTGGCTGGGGGAAAGAGACACCAGAAGGAAAACGCAGGCGAGGACGACCCAAGAACACCTGGCGTCGGACAATAGAAACAGAGCTGAAGACCCTCCAACACTCCTGGGAAACCATTCAGAAACTGGCCCAAGACAGGCAGGGGTGGAGAACCTTTGTTGCTGCCCTACATGCCAAGAAGGCATAAAAAGGCTTTGGATGATGATGAATGTTAAGCAGCATCGAGCATGGTCACCAAGTGAACGGGTGTCTGCTTGCATGCCTTGGCTTCAGTACCCCCCCCCCCCCCCCCCCCCCCCCCGCAGTTCACCCCGCTGTAAATGGGTACATGCCCTCTTTGGGGTCAGGGAAGGTAAAGCAGTGAGGAAGTGGAGATAGGCGCCTCCCTCAATATGGAGAAGCTGAGGTCCCTAATGCCTCGCCCTCCTACGACCACATAGGGTATGGGACACCTTTACCTTTTTTTTTTTTTATACCTTTAAGGTGGCTGCATTGATTATGAATTGGTGCAGGATGTATAAACATGACACCTGTGTGCATGCGTTTTTGAATTTTTGTCATGGGTTTCAACAGGGACGTAATGGCCTACTGTTCCAAAAGGTGGAAGTGCGCAGGATGTTCTGCAAGCATTTGCACATGGGACCTCAGTTTATAGTCTTATCCAAAGGACTATGAAGGAGGAGTGGTCAGCATATTCATGTTTAAGCCTAGCCCCCCACCCCCCACCCCACCCCTGCCTCCCTCCACACACACACACACACACACACACACACACACACACACACACACACACACACACACAACACACACACACATCTGAAAAAATGCAAACCATGCATTATTTATGTAGGTGTGTGTGTGCAGCTTGTTTGAGAAGACTCTGAACTGCTACAGCATGGCACAACTGATATGCCCCAAAGAATCACTGCATAAGGCAGAGAACGACATACAGAAAACTATCCGCGCCCAGGAAAAAAATTGTTTGTATAAGAAAGGAAGGAAGGAAAGAAAGGAAGGGAAGAAGAAAAAAATGAAGGGGGTTGGTATGTGGGTGGATCAGTGAATGAATAAAATTAATGGTTGGCCGGAGGAATAAATACATTGATGAATAAGTGAACTATCAAATAAAATGAAATGATGCACGAATCAATAAATGGATGGATGAATAAACGGAAAATTAATGAATAAATAAATGGGTGAGTGAATAAGACACTCACTAGATGAATATCTGAATGGATTAATGAATGAATACATAAATTATTGGATAAATAACAGGGATGTTGGAATGAATAGATGCAGAGATGAAATAACGAGTGAATGGATGAATAAATAAAGAAATAAATGATAGAATGGATGAATGAATGAGTAGATGCATGAAAGAGTAAATAAAAAAAATAACGGAGAAGTGGATTGAATAAATCAATGAATAAATAGGTAAATGAATAACTTCTAAAGCATATGAAAATCTCCGCACGTATGGACATGGTTCTATCGCTTGAGAAGTAGCTATTTCCCAACAGCGAAAAGTGAGTGGGATTATTCATTTATGAAGATTACTTCATTTATTTAATTATTCTTTACTATATCGAGGATATAGGAATAAGCGCTCATCTGCTTTTTTACATCCAGTCCCCGTGTGTATGCAGTTTTGTAAATATTGTCATGTTCCCACCGGCACACAATGGCCTACTCTTACGAAAAGGTGGACAGGATTTAACGTGTGCGCAAGATGTTCTGCGTGCGTTCGCACACGGGCGTCGGTTTACAGTCTCATCCGGAAGACTTGTGGGGAGAGTGGAGTCAGCACTGATGTTAACTCCAGGGGAAAATTCCCTTCGAACAGGAATCCAACTCGGGTCGCCAAATTGCGAACGCAATGTTCTGACCACTAGGCTATCCCGTCCCCCCAGTCAACCAGGTTATTTTTCTGTCTAGGCTCTAATAGTGCTGCCACCTGGACCCAGGCTTCTCATTGGCTGATGGCTGTGTCCACTATGTTGGCAGCTGCCTTCCATCTTCGCCTTTGATCTCCATTACAAAAAAACCTGCCTGTATTCCCGAGCCACCTTCTGCTGTACTCACCATTCCAGAAAAGCAATCAAGAAAAACAGTTATTTCAAAATATGGAGTCTTTTAAACCTCGGTACCTGAAAAGATACATTTAGGCTGTATGTAGACCTTAACAACCGTCTCCCTTCCACTACAACACCCCCTCCTCCCCTTCCAAAAAAAGAAAAGAAATCAACCAAAAAACAAACGAACAAATCCCAAACCAATCCAAATGGAAAATAGCTTGGTAAAATAAATTCACAGTTGGATATATTTGTTGGTTGTCAAGTAATAATGAAAATGGATGCTAATTACGAGATTTGGTTGTTATGTTGTTGTTGAAGACAATTCCCAACAATTCCCAACCGAAATATCTGTTTAACTGTTGATTGTTTTTCTTCATCAATTAGATCAGCGTAGCTTTAAAAAAAATCTAACATCGGCTGTTTTGAAGATACACTGTTTCACAAAGTACCTTCCCCAAAATGTTGTTTGTTAAACTTTTTTTTTTTTCACGATTAGCATAGTTTGATATTGTTATTGGTTGTTGTTTGTTTTGTTTGTTGAAACTTTTTGCAACATGGTAAACTGTGAAGAAAACCAGTTGGTTTGTTGTTAAAAAATTAAAGGCTGCTGTTTAATGTGACTGTTTTATTGAAGTGTTCCTCCCCCCTCCCCCCCCCCCCTCTCTCTCTCTCTCTCTCTCTCTACCTCTCTCTCTTCTCTCTCTCTCTCTCTCTCTCTCTCTCTCTCTCTCTCTCTGCTCTCTCTGATTTCAATATTGATTTATTAAAACCAAATAACCAGTGGATACAGACGTTTGAATCTTTCAACTTGAAACAGTTGATAACTTTACCAACTCGTGTTACAAGTATTTCAAAAACTTTGATTGATCATATATATGTTGTTAATAAAGAAACTATTGTAGAGGTGAACGTTCCACTTTCTGGCTGCAGTGATCATTTTCCTGTATGCATAACATGGTCCAAAAAAGGAGTAAAAATTCCGAAAGTTAGCCATAAAACTATAACATAGAAATTTCTCTAACTTTAATAGTAATGCCTTTCTACAGGACCTCCTAAATTCACGTTTGAACGATGTTTATCAAATTACTGACCCCAATTTAGCTACTGAATATTGGTATTCTATCTTTTATAATGTTTACAATAAACATGCTCCATTACAAATTAAAAGAGTTAATTACAAAACAAAACCACCTTGGCTTACTGGCCAAATACAGGAACAAATATATCATAGGGATTGTTTATTAAAGAAAGGTTTAAGAGAAGATTATAAAAAAACAAAGAAATTATGTAACTTCACTTTTACGAGCTGAAAAAAAAAGTATTTTGAGGCACTTCTAAACAACAACAGGGACAATAGATGTATCTGGAAAGCTATTAACCAGCTCACCAAAAAAAGTTTTCATAAAAACTCAAATATTTGCTGTGATATATCTGCTGACAAATTAAATCTTCATTTCTAATCTGTTGCCAACCAGTTAATCGTTAAGGATAAATCAGAAGACAATGATTTAAAAAAAATGAAAACCTTTTGCGACAGTAAAAATATTCAATCTAAAATTGAGATAGAACTTATTACAGTTAATGAGGTGTTTACTGCTTTACGTTGACTAAAACAATCATCAACACGTGGTCTTCATGGATTAGATGGGAAAATTCTAAAACTCTCCGCATCAACTATAGCAGAAACACTTACATATGTCTACAATCTTTGCATAAGCAAAAACACATTTCCTAAGATCTTAAAACAGGCAAAAATTATTCCTTTACATAAATCAGGAAATACCTCTGACCCATCAAACTACAGACCAATATCAATATTGTCCACTCTTTCAAAACCATTAGAGTAGCACATTCATAAAAGTTTACTAGCCCACTTAAACAAATATAATCTGTTACACCCAAATCAATCTGGATTTAGAGCAAACCATTCCTGCCATACTACCCTTGTAAAAATGACAGATAGATGGTTACTTAATATGAATAGAAAAGAATTCACAGGTATACTCTTTATTGATTTTGCTAAAGCTTTCGATGTTATTGACCACAAACTTTTACTAAGAAAGCTTTTACTAAGAAAGCTTGCAATCTACTTAACATATTACACACATGTTAAAATTTGTCCTGCCTTTAAGAAAAGTATGCCATTATGTGTTGGTAGGAACAAATGACAAAGTTTCAATAAGGCATGCACTTAAGGTTGTGTTTAGACATCCTCCCCTAGAAAGCTGTTGAACTTTAAGCTATGGGAGAGCAAGTGTTCTGACTGTTTAGGGGTCCCCGACAATAGACACTGAAAATATCAGGTGAGATAAACTTTAACACAATTTTTGCCTGTGAGTCAAGATTAAGCCATTCTTATTATCATTGTTGCAGTTTAAGCAAAAGTCCTAGTGAAGATAACTGATATAGGGATCACACTTCAAATGCCACAAGATATGTTAAACTATGTCATTTGGCTGCCAACTAAGGCAGTGGGGGTCAGGAGTTAATGAGAGACTGGGATAAATAAAATAATGTTAAAGATAGTGTGAAGATAAATGTCTGTGGACCAGTCTAGACTTACACGTGTCTGACATGATGTAGAACACACTTAGGTATTGGTATAGTCAGGCAAAACCTTGGTGTCCCCTTCATTCCCTCCTTCCCTCTCCTCCCCTGCAGCTTGTGGCTATAAATTCTCTGACTGTACTTCATCAGCACACACTGGCAGCATCCACAACAGAGTGTGATCGCTGACAAGACGACAAGGAGGCGGGAATTTGGCTCCTGGGACTGGGACAGTCTTTTTCCAAAACCCAAAGTGTCGTCTGCTACAGTGGAGGAAAAAATGGCGGGGAAGCTTACTGTGCTGCTTGCGGTATTTGTCATCTACATGACAGGTAAGTCAGCACTTGGGCTGGTTACTTATGATAAGTCTGGTGTGTTGCCCTGTTATTCAGATACAATTGTGTAAGAAACCAGGGCAACAAAAGATTGATCTAGGACAAAATTCTCAAAAAATAAAGTTGCTCTCACTGGGAGAAAATACATGCAGACAAATTATTTTTACATTAAAAAGAAGCCCCAATTTCACCTGGAAAAATCTGTTTACCTTAAGGGGTACACTAACACATGTACACAGACTTAAAGCAGAAAGATCACCATGATCAAGAGTGAGGAGAGTGTTGTATGTCACTTTTAGCAGCAGTGTTTTGGTGCTGTGATAAGAACAAAAGACATGCTGAAATGGGCAAAGAAGATTGTTAGAATTTAGATAAGAAAGGATTTGCTAAAGAACAAATGTTACTAAGAGTATTGGCATAAACAGTAATTTAGAGACTAGTCCAGTTTTTAGACATTTTGGATCCAAAGTAGATTTCTTCATAAAAGGCTGCTTCACAACTGCACTTTTGACAATGTAAGGAAATGTTCCAGTGAGGAGACTGTTGTTGACATTGTGAGTTAGAGTGGGTAGGAGTCTCTCAAGAAGCTTAACAAAGAGAGACATTGGTAGAAGGACAAAGGAGCAAGATGTCAGTTTTGATTTTAAAATGATTTTATTTATTTTCTTCAAATCTTGTTTTGATAGAGAATGAAGTAAAGAAGTTCTGAATATGTGTAAGTTATTGATTGAAAAGGCAGATAGTAAAAGAGTAGAGAGACCACTGATTTGGGAATAGAGGTCAGAACATAATTATGTCAGAGACTATCTGGAGAAAACACTAACAAAACATGTCAGGCAGTTGGTTAGGTGGGCAGATACTAGGCAAGGAGAGGAAAAACACTGACAAAACATGTCTGGCAGTTGGTTAGGTGGGCAGATACTAGGCAAGGAGAGGAAAAACACTGACAAAACATGTCAGGCAGCTGGTTAGGTGGGCAGATACTAGGCAAGGAGAGGAAAAACACTGACAAAACATGTCAGGCAGCTGGTTAGGTGGGCAGATACTAGGCAAGGAGAGGAAAAACACTGACAAAACATGTCAGGCAGCTGGTTAGGTGGGCAGATACTAGGCAAGGAGAGGAAAAACACTGACAAAACATGTCAGGCAGCTGGTTAGGTGGGCAGATACTAGGCAAGGAGAGGAAAAACACTGACAAAACATGTCGGGCAGCTGGTTAGGTGGGCAGATACTAGGCAAGGAGAGGAAAAACACTGACAAAACATGTCGGGCAGCTGGTTAGGTGGGCAGATACTAGGCAAGGAGAGGAAAAACACTGACAAAACATGTCAGGCAGCTGGTTAGGTGGGTAGATACTAGGCAAGGAGAGGTAGGTTTTACAAAGACAGAGCTGACAGCATACAGCAAACAGCTTTGATGTAGAAGTACTGGTGGTCATCTTAGGTAAAAAAGGTAATGGGGTCCCATAACCAAGGCAGTCATAGGGAGTGAGGCGTCAGAGGCCTCGGCTTTTCTAGGGGCCAGCTATACAGAGGGTGGCGCCCATCTCCTCTCCCTGGCTGCTTTACCCTCCCTGACCCTAGAGAGGGCAGGCACCCATTTACAGCTAGCTGGGTGAACTGGGGGGTCTGTACTGAAGCCAAAGCACGCAAACAGTCACCCATCCAACTGGTGACCACACTTGACCCTGCTTAACTTGACTTGGGTAAAGCAAGTGCTCTGACCACTGAGCTCTCTTGCCCCTGAAGGAGAAATAACCATCAAAGTGTCTATCTATCT
>JASPKP010000055.1:0-5000 GCA_030674155.1 Stramonita haemastoma | reverse complement strand
ACCCCCAACCTTTCTCACTTCGTGTGTGTGTGTGTTGTGTGTGTGTGTGTGTGTGCGTGCGTGCGTGCGTGCGTGCGTGCGTGCGTGCGTGCGTGCATGTGTTATTGTGTGTGTATATGTGCATCCGCGCTCATGTGTGCACATAAAGCTATTGCTTGTGTGTGTGTGTGTGTGTGTGTGTGTGAGAGAGAGAGAGAGAGAGAGAGAGAGAGAGAGAGAGAGAGAGAGAGAGAGAGAGAGAGAGAGAGAGAGAGAGAGAGAGAGTACATAATTATTTCTACATATGTGTGCACGTCTGTATTTGTGCTTGTGCATCCTATCATCTATGATTGTTTTTCATTCCTTGGCTAGTGCTCTGAGGTTCAACAATGGTGAGATTTTTGTATAGGGGACCATTTTCCCCACCCATTAGGGTAACCGCCATGACGGGATAGGTCAGTGGTCAGAGCACTCACTTTCCCCCAGCCAATGTTAAGCAGATTCGTTTAATTATTATTTTTGCTAATAATTAAACGAATCTGCTTAACATTGGCTGGGGGAAAGTGACACCAGAAGGAAAACGCAGGCGAGGACGACCCAAGAACACCTGGCGTCGGACAATAGAAACAGAGCTGAAGACCCTCCAACACTCCTGGGGAACCATTCAGAAACTGGCCCAAGACAGGCAGGAGTGGAGAACCTTTGTTGCTTCCCTACATGCCAAGAAGGCATAAAAAGGCTTTGGATGATGATGAATATTAAGCAGCATCCCCCCCCCCCCCCAGTTCACCCCGCTGTAAATGGGTACATGCCCTCTTTGGGGTCAGGGAAGGTAAAGCAGCGAGGAAGTGGAGATAGGCGCCTCCCTCAATATGGAGAAGCTGAGGTCCCTGATGCCTCGCCCTCCTACGACCATATAGGGTATGGGACACCTTTACCTTTTTTTTTTTTATACCTTTCAGGTGGCTGCATTGATTATGAATTGGTGCAGGATGTATAAACATGACACCTGTGTGCATGCGTTTTTGAATTTTTGTCATGGGTTTCAACAGGGACGTAATGGCCTACTGTTCCAAAAGGTGGAAGTGCGCAGGATGTTCTGAAAGCATTTGCACATGGGACCTCAGTTTATAGTCTTATCCAAAGGACTTTGAAGGAGGAGTGGTGTCAGCATATTCATGTTTAAGCCGTAGCCCCCACCCCCCACCCCACCCCCCTGCCTCCCTCCACACACACACACACAACACACACACACACACACACACACACACACACACACACACAACACACACACACACACACACACACACACCTCTGAAAAAATGCAAACCATGCATTATTTATGTAGGGTGTGTGTGTGCAGCTTGATTGAGAAGACTCTGAACTGCTACAGCATGGCACAACTGAAATGCCCCAAAGAATCGCTGCATAAGGCAGAGAACGACATACGGAAAACTACCCGCGCCCATGAAAAATATTGTTTGTATAAGAAAGGAAGGAAGGAAAAAAAGGAAGGGAAGAAGAAAAGAATGAAGGGGTTGGTACGTGGGTGGATCAGTGAATGAATAAAATTAATGGTTGGCCGGAGGAATAAATACATTGATGAATAAGTGAACTATCAAATAAAATGAAATGATGCACGAATCAATAAATGGATGAATGAATAAACGGAAAAAGTAATGAATAAATAAATGGGTGAGTGAATAAGACACTCACTAGATGAATATCTGATTGGATTAATGAATGAATACATAAATTATTGGATAAATAACAGGATGTTGGAATGAATAGATGCAGAGATGAAATAACGAGTGAATGGATGAATAAATAAACAAATAAATGATAGAATGGATGAATGAATGAGTAGATGCATGAGAGAGTAAATACAAAAAATAACGGAGAAGTGGATTGAATAAATCAATGAATAAATAAGTAAATGAATAACTTCTAAAGCATATGAAAATCTCCGCACGTATGGACATGGTTCTATCGCTTGAGAAGTAGCTATTTCCCAACAGCGAAAAGTGAGTGGGATTAATTCATTTATGAAAATTACTTCATTTATTCAATTATCTTTAATATATCGAGGATATAGGAATAAGCGCTCATCTGCTTTTTTACATCCAGTCCCCGTGTGTATGCAGTTTTGTAAATATTGTCATGTTCCCACCGGCACACAATGGCCTACTCTTACGAAAAGTGGGACAGGATTTAACGTGTGCGCAAGATGTTCTGCGTGCGTTCGCACACGGGGCGTCGGTTTACAGTCTCATCCGGAAGACTTGTGGGGAGAGTGGAGTCAGCACTGATGTTAACTCCAGGGGAAAATTCCCTTCGAACAGGAATCCAACTCGGGTCGCCAAATTGCGAACGCAATGTTCTGACCACTAGGCTATCCCGTCCCCCCAGTCAACCAGGTTATTTTTCTGTCTAGGCTCTAATAGTGCTGCCACCTGGACCCAGGCTTCTCATTGGCTGATGGCTGTGTCCACTATGTTGGCAGCTGCCTTCCATCTTCGCCTTTGATCTCCATTACAAAAAAACCTGCCTGTATTCCCCAGCCACCTTCTGCTGTACTCACCATTCCAGAAAAGCAATCAAGAAAAACAGTTATTTCAAAATATGGAGTCTTTTAAACCTCGGTACCTGAAAAGATACATCTAGCTGTATGTAGACCTTAACAACCGTCTCCCTTCCACTACAATACCCCTCCTCCCCTTCCAAAAAAAGAAAAGAAATCAACCAAAAAACAAACGAACAAATCCCAAACCAATCCAAATGGAAAATAGCTTGGTAAAATAAATTCACAGTTGGATATATTTGTTGGTTGTCAAGTAATAATGAAAATGGATGCTAATTACGAGATTTGGTTGTTATGTTGTTGTTGAAGACAATTCCCAACAATTCCCAACCGAAATATCTGTTTAAACTGATGATTGTTTTTCTTCATCAATTAGATCAGCGTAACTTTAAAAAAATCTAACATCGGCTGTTTTGAAGATACACTGTTTCACAGAGTACCTTCCCCAAAATGTTGTTTGTTAAACTTATTTTTTTTCACGATTAGCATAGTTTGATATTGTTATTGGTTGTTGTTTGTTTTGTTTGTTGAAACTTTTTGCAACATGGTAAAACTGTGAAGAAAACCAGTTGGTTTGTTGTTAAAAAATTAAAGGCTGCTGTTTAATGTGACTGTTTTATTGAAGTGTTCCTCCCCCCCCCCCCCTCTCTCTCTCTCTCTCTCTCTCCCCTCTCTCTCTCTCTCTCTCTCCTCCTCTCTCTCTCATCTCTCTCTCTCTCTCTCTCCTCTCTCATCTCTCCCTCTCTCTCTCTCTCTCTCCTCAATGAACACTGAAATTGTTAAATGTACATCGGCCTCAGGCCCCAATACACTTTCATGGGCAAAAATGGAAAGATGCAAAATATAAAGTTACATAGAAATATCACTTCAGTTTTTGCATCTTTCAATTTTTGCCCCTGAAAGTGTATTGTGGCCTAAGGCCTATGTACATACATTAAACAATTTTAGTGTTCAGTATTCAGTGTTCTCTCTGTCTGTTTGACTGTCTGTCTGTCTATCTGTCTGTCTGTTTCTCTCTCACTCTGTCTCCCTCACTCTCTCTCTCTCTCTCTCTCTCTCTCTCCTCTCTCTCTCCTCGCACACACACCTCTCTTTCTTCTCCCCTCTCTCTCTCTCCTCTCTCTCTCTCTCCTCTCTCTCTCTCCTCTCTCTCTCTCCTCTCTCTCTCTCTCTCTCTCTCTCTCTCTCTCCTCTCTCTCTCTCTCTCTCTCTCTCTCTCTCTCGCACACACACTCTCTCTTTCTTTCTCTCTCTCTCACTCTCTCTCTCTCTCTCTCCTCTCTCTCTCTCCATCTCTCTCTCTCTCTCTCCCCCTCTCTCTCTCTCACTCTCTCTCTCCTCTCTCTCTCTCCTCTCTCTCGCACACACACTCTCTCTCCTCTCTCTCCTCTCTCTCCTCCCATCTCTCTCTCTCTCTCTCTCTCTCCTCTCTCTCTCTCTCTCTCTCTCTCCTCTCCTCCTCTCTCCTCTCTCCCTCTCTCTCTCTCTCCTCTCTCACCACTCTCTCTTTCTCTCTCTCTCTCACCCCTCTCTCATCTTCTCTCTCTCTCACCTCTCTCTCTCTCACCCTCTCTCTGTCTCTCTCGTGTCTCTCTCCCTGCTCTCTCTGTCTCTGCTCTTCTTCTCTGTCTTCTCTCTCTGTGTCTCTGTCCCCTCCCCTCTCGTTGTCTTTCCCTTTCTTTATATATCTCCAGGTTTGTCTGTCTGACAGTCTTCCACACCCCAAATTTGAAAGCACAAATAGAATAATTATGTAGGTGTGCCGTTTAGCATGTCCATGCTTGATTTCATGCAGATGTATCTGAATGTGTGGTCCGAGCGTTTGTATGGTTTGAGGATTGTAACCACAAAGAAATGAATAACTAAAAAAAAAAATAAATATGTTGTGACAATAATACATGGAATTTATATAGCGCTCTATCTTGCGACAACAAATCAAAGGGATTTGATATATGATGAATGAATTGATAAACAAATCAACGAATTGATAAATAAACGAATAAGTGAATGTATTATATCACAATTTATCATCCAACCCCCCCCCCCCCCGAACTGAATAAATACAACAGTCAAAACCTGACTTTTCATTATCATAACAAAAATGAACCTATTTCTTTCAAGCCTGAATAAAACATACACCTCTGTCTACCAGATGACCTCTCCGATTTTGTCTTATCAGAAGTTAAAAGTTAAAGTATGTCCCGAGCCTAAGGCTCATCAGGCCGGTGCTTATCCCGTTTTCTGAGGCGTTAAGCGACTGAGAGTCATAGACTCCCCCCTGGATAGGACGCCAGTCTATCGCAGGGTTAACCCCCAACACAAGGTTGGTAACCACCTTTTACACCTGGGGGGGGTGAGAAAATAGCCGTAAAGTGCCTTTTCCAAGGGCACAACGCCATAGCCGAAAGCTTGGATCGAACCCGCAACCTTTAGATTACGA